>JAVCKT010037565.1:0-10309 GCA_032273925.1 Rhynchotus rufescens | reverse complement strand
TAATTCAAGTAACCACTAACATCAGTCACGTTAATTATATATGTTTTTCATCAACGAGAATTTTCCCTCATCTTTTGTGTTATCCAGTCTTTATCATGAACATACAAGCAAATGAAACTATCTTTTTCTTGTTTTTGGTTTGTTTTGTGTCTTGCTTCAGTTGATGTTATGTAATGTGATACTGATGGCTTTCTAGTCCTTCATTCAGCAGATGAGCTTCCCGATGTGTATGGTGCAGGCTGCTTCATTTGGTAATTCTTTTTCTCATAAAACTTTATCCAATATTCTACAAGCTAATATCATGATCTTCATACCAGCCACACAACAAATAGTTTCCCTTCAATTGGTTTTATACATTTTTACCCATTTCACTGATGCTGCTTATAAACGCTCTTACAATATTGCTTACGTTTCATTTTTCTTACTCTTTAAGGTTTGGGAGGAAATGATCTTTCTCTATTTTATATTTAGCATACATAAGTGAAAAAAAATGCTTAATTTTGCTTGGCTTGGGGTATTACTTTTACCTTTTTAAAATTTTGAATCCTAATGCTTAGGAAAAATTCCCTAATGGTATCTCAGGGAACTTGTGTGTGTGTTAGTGCTCTCAGCTGGACATCGAAATATTTCAAGTTCTGTTCTGACCCAGTAGCACTCTTGGCTGTCACTGGATGGGCAGGGAAGTCTTAGCACACTGCACTAGGCCAGGAGCTGCGTCCTATGATGTGGATCCAGCTGTTCTGTTGATCCTGCTCCCTATCCCTAGGGCAGTCTCCAGTCTTGCCTTCTCTGCTTGTTCTTGCTCTTTGGCTTTGGTTGTCCTCTGTAAGATGTTGAGCCTGGTTTTCTCTAGGACTGTTTCTAATTGGTTTGAGAGACTGAAGATGCCACTGTTTGTGTTAGTTGAATTACCTGATCTACCTTTATTGACATCAATGGGCTTTAGATATCGGTAAGTTTTTAAAAGCAGTTCTCTCCCTGAGTATAGTTAAAAACTCTTTTGTCTTGTTTCGGAACCTAGTTCATATCTCAGAGGGCTGCTTCTGAAGGTGAAGCATTACAGATGTGGAGGCACACAAACATATGCCCCAGGTAGAAAGCTGCGGTGCTGGGTAGCCCTCAAAGAGCTTGTTTGTTTACCAAATGATGCCATAAGATATTAAGTGCTGCTCGTAGCTTCAAGTCCCTATGGCTCTGTTGTATCTAATGGTTAATGGATGGTGTTTTGACTGTACAATTACATTGGGAAATTGTCTTCTGTAATATTTTACCTGTTTACAAAAATGAGCTGACTTAGAAATAGTGCTCATGGCAGGTTAAGTTTGACTCCAGTCTGGTATCCTCCCATTAACTCAGCTGTAGGATTCTCAGCCCATTCATCTCTGCATCCGACACAACTGCTCCTGGTAAACACTACTGTGATAAGCTCGTAGATGCAGAGCAGCTGTAGCAGCTGCTGGTGGTAAGAAAAGGGAAGACTATAGCCAAGTTTTGCTTGTGTAAAGACCACTCAGAGCCCCACTCGAAATAAATCCAGTCAGGGAAAGGCTTATTTTAAGTCGGAGAGGGCAGAGTTGCTGCTTGTGGTCCAGACTTGAGTTCAGGCATGACTAGAAGGCAAATGTGTGGTGACTATTGCAGTGGTGTCATCTCACAGTATTTTTCAAGGGGAAATAGATGAATCAATTCAGAGACAGTATTTATCATCTATGGGGACTATGAGGCAGAAGTTTTTCTCCTGTTTTCCTGAAACTAGGCAAGGTCATTTACTGAATTACATTAACTGTGTAGTTCAGATAGTGAAAGAGAAAACAGTAACAGATTGCTACAGAGAAGTAAGTTAATGTATGATAATTTTGTTTGCATCCCTATCCAAAATGGAAAAATATCTTCAGCGAATTTGATCACAAATACTCTTAAATTCAAAATTAAAACAATATACTTGACCTATAGGTTTGAATATTTTTTTAGTGTTCTATAGCTTCTGTGTGAAATACTATTGTATTGAGCAGGTAAGTGTTAATGGAAATGTTAAGGCAACTCAGTTTGGGCAACTACTTTTTGGGGTGGGTGAGCAGATAGTAAGAGCAGATGTGTCCCTGTAACTTTCTGAAGCCAGCAGCTGCACTTCAGTACCTTGCTACTCTAAACTGGGTTATCTTGGTTTCTTGGTGCTTTGATTTAATCTTCAATTCTTACTATACTGTTCACTCTTTAAACTTCTTTCAAGGAGAGATTTCCCTGAAGTAATCACAACTTACAGAGTTTAGAACTCTGTTGAACTGACTGACCAAAGGGCATTTAATTTGCACACGGATTTGTTCACTAATTTGTTCAGTTCCCATGGAGCTTATAAAGCCATCATGCTCTCCAAATTATATGACTCATGACGTGTATAGAAAGAAGATAAACAAATATGTATGCAAATGGAAATTGTTTCACTTTGCCATAAACTGACATAAAACTACTAGAACTGTTCATCATCCCTGTCATTAGTGGCCACATTTTGAAAATGGCCAGAAAAATATTTCATTTTTCTCAATCCAAGCAGTTCTTGGATTCACAGGCCATGTGGTTAGAAATTCAGGTTCCCTATGTTTTGGGGAAAATCACTCTTACTACTCCCAAGTTTAGGAAGCAAGCAGACAGCCTGCAAAACATAATGTGTATTTCTAAGGCCCAAAGTAAAGATATGCAGAACATGCAGATGTGTATCGGTATTAAAATTATCTAAAGAAATCTGTTTTAAGTACTGAAAAAGTAATCACCAGCTTCCAATCAGCTGATAGCTCTTCAATTATCAAGGAGTTTCTAACACTAATTGCAAATGTTTCAAGTCTTGAATTTTTAATCTCATCTATCACCTGTAGATGCCAATTTATTACTTTACCTTTATCCAGCCCGTTTCAGGTTCACCTTCATTTTCTCTAAATATGCACATAGCCTTTAAATGCGTTCGTGTCCTTTGAATTTTATTTAAGTGTAAGGACATTATTAAATATATTCATCACTTCTTCACCTTGTGCTCTCTCCCCATCTACTCTTAACTAGTAGTTCCTTAGGAACTGCAAGAGTTGCTTTCCAGGAAGAAAGCTTCCCACCCAATTTCTTCCACAGAGGTGAACTATGTACAAAATTTATGATATAAACATGAATTGTAATGTATTATCCAAAATCCCTGAAATTATTGGTGACTATTTAACTAGGTAGGCTTCCTCTAGCCATATGAAAAAAAAGACAACATATTATTGGCTTTCCTTCTGAAAATTTACTAATCTAATTTACTAATCTACTGTTTTTATCCACAATTTAAACTAGCCCTCAGAGCAGCTTATGGTTTCCCAGAACCTCTTTAAACTTGCAACTTTTGTCTATAGTATCTCATCCAAATAAATGTCACTGACATTTTGTGCATTGTGGAGGAGATTTTAAGGGCTTTTTTACTGTTTTTAAGCTTTTCCAGTAGATTTCTGAATGTGCTCCTTAGAAAAGAACAGGGCATTTGATGGAATTCCTCCAGAAAGCCATGACAGCATCACAATGTCAGAAGTGTTTATCAATTGCCGGAATTCCCTGGTGACTTCTGTAAGAGCTGTGCTTTTTAATAAGCAAAGCCAGTTCTTTCAGAATGATCAGCTTTTAATGTGTCAGCATTGATTTGCCAAGAATCAGCAAGTCGCCTTGTGAGCATTAGGAGAGAGAGAAGTAACACAGTGGTAGAGAGGAACATATTTAGAAGGCATATGGTGGAGAGAGCAGGGTGTGCTGCTCCCTGGGAGATCTCTTCCTATTTTCCTGCAGCACTTCAGTGACTAGAGCACATGCATATGGGGCTCTCTTGAATGTGTATTAATTGAATAAGAGACTATTTCCTAATGATGAATCCTGTGCTCATTTAGTTTCTTGTTTACAAAAATAACTCCCTTGAACAGCCAGTATACAATAATTGCTGGTCTCCTCTAAGAATTAAAGAGCATTCCTTTGTTATTCATCATTCAGTTGTTTTGCGCTTAACGTGGAACTTTCAGATGAGGGGAAGTGAAGGAAAAATGACAAATGTAATACATGTATCTATTCTATATTACTTTGCAACTGCCTGATGCCTTATGTTACCAAAGAATTAAAAAGAGCACAGCTTGCCAAGCACACCGACATCTGTGATCAAGTGAGAAAGGCGTCTTTTTGCAGGGTCACCTGCGCTGTAGTGGCAGCAGGGCTGAGCTAACTTGAAGCTAGCAGGCAGGGTGCCTGCAGGTTCCCCAGCCCTGCAGAGCGCCCGCGTGGGCTGCGCGGGCAGCCTGACGAGCCAGGGCCCGCCGAGCTCCGTGCCAGCAGCGCCAGCCTCAGCGCGGAGCGCCCCGCGCCTGCGCTGGGCACAGCTCCGTGGGAAGCCCTCGCAGAGATGCTCTAATGAACACGTGTCTTCGTGAAAGGTTTATGTACTCGGAGTCTATGTACTGTATGTGTTCTTTTTGAAAGACAAAAACAGGACTTAGGGATAGAAGCAACACAGATGCTTCTCTAGCCTGCTGTAAAAGCCTCAGTTTTTCCCTTGTTCAACTTAAGTTTCTTGTGAGTTATCCTGAGGAAGAAGATGCCATAGACTGACCCCAAGACTAACAGGAATTACAAGGAGCAAGATCACTCTGCATGCAGTATCTGAACAGGAAGGATGCCCCCTCTACTTTTTTGCAGAAAAGATCTGAAATAGCCCTCTGTATGCTTGCAGAAGGCAGAATCCTCTCCCCTTTGAACACAAGTAGAAGGACAGCGCTAATCTCAAGGGTGCAGGGGGGCTGGACTAGATGACCTCGAGAGGTCCCTTCCAATCTTAAGGATTCTATGATTCTAATCTAACAGTAAAACAACTTTTACTGTTAGATGCAAATCCATATCCTCCCAGTAGTTACTGCAAATGGACTGCCTGAAGAGCAGTTAGAATATTGCTTGTATTCACTGGCAGCACTTCTTGTACTCCTTTCTAATAAGTGTATCTGATTTTTTTGTTCTTTTTTTTTCTGCATGTTTATTTTCAAGATGGTCTAAAGAGCTTGCTTGTTTTGCCAAATATATGGAATGACAGTGATATTGCTTTAATGTTGTAAAGCATTTGTCATTCTTAAATGGATCTGCTGGTTGTGCTTCCGGTCTTGTGTGCTAGTCACAGTTGGGTTTTTGGTCTTTGTTTAGCTTTATTAAGACATTTTTACTGTTGGAATAGGTTTTAAAATTACAAATGCCAAGTTTGATTAAAAGTATTCTGTGACGCTTCCCCCAGTTACAAGAGTAATAAATAAACTTTTAAGTCTCCAACTACCTGATCTGGATCAAAACATGTTTCATGTTGTGTATCCCAGAGCTCAGGTGTGCCTGTGATGAATTCTGAGTAATCTCTTTGTCTGGAGAAGAAAGTATCTATATAGGAACAATATGTGACTTCTGAGACAGGACTGTTCCACATTTTACCTGGTAGTTGAAATGAACTGTAATTTTTCTGAACTTCCTGTTAAGTAGATGACTCTTCCCTCCGTATTTCACTGTGCCATGACCCGTAACATTTGTCTTCACTCTGTTCTTTCTCTTTAGTGCTTATTTGTATACCTATTTATTCACTTATTTCATTGACTTGTCTTGGTTGCTTTCTTTCCAATGTCATCCCCTTGCCTGAATGCTCTACCTTTGTCATAGCAAGGGGCTTCTGAATTAGTGTTGACTTGAGCTAAGGTGACTCCTGAGACCATCCCAATTAAACTTCCCCATATAAATCTACATTTCAGTCTTAAAACTTCCATACTTCTACACTGGAACCCAGATACATGTTAGAAACTACCTGCCTTAAAGAAGATCATTTAAAATCACTATAAGATCATTAAGACGATCATTTTTGCTTTTCATCAAAAGCTTCCAACTAAACAGTTTCAGAAATGTCAATATTGTTTATACAATACTCTATGTCATTAAGTTAATTTAATAGGAGATTTCTTCAAGCTGCTTTCAAGGATGGGTCTTGGCCAAGGAGCCTGGAGACTGACACACACAGTGACATAATCTCAGCATAGACCTTGTGCTGTCTTTGAAGTTTTCATATCCTTACCTTATGCAATCACACCTGATGACTTCACCTGCCTTGTCTTCTTGCTAAAGGATGTGTGCATACTGGAAATACATCCTAACATCTTAAACACTAGTAGCTAGAACTGAGAAATTCACTACTTTGGAGGGGCGGGAAATAGAGCTTTTTCAGGTGCTTTCATGATTTGATAAGAGGACTTTAGATTTCTTTCTGTCATAAATCTAGGCGCCAGGCATTTTGTATTTCAATCGTATTGAGCTGCTAAAGACTATCTGCAATCAAAGCACTTGTAGATGTCTCACAATCTTTTACTTTTTTTTTTTTTTTTAAATAATTGCATGTTGAAAGGCTTGCTTCGATGTAAGTGTAGGATCTCCTGGTCCAAGGCTGCACAAAAAGATAGGGTTTTTTTTTTTTTTTTTTTTTTTGAAAGATAGACTGGGACTTTGATTTATTAAGTACAGCCTGGGTTGTGATCTGAGTTAAGTGCTTATTTATAGTGCCCGTAATGCTGTCATGCGGTGAGCCACGTAAGGAACAAACCTGAGCTCCAGCAAATGAACTCCTAGGTCAAGATCTAAGCCAGGTAGCAGCCAGTACTTGCCATTAAGTGGAATTCCCTCTGCATCAGTTATACCTGTTTTCTGAGCTTATCAGACACGATTTCTCTATGATATCAATCATCGTTTTTTAAGGGCCAAGAGCAGCATACTTGACAGGTCAAACACTATTGCTTGTAGTGGTAGTTTTACCGCTTTGCAGGTTTCTACATGTTCAGCAGTCTAGGCTGGGAAGAATCTGGAGGCCCCGGGAGATGGTCACTGAGCATCACCAATACTATTTGGTGCCTGGCAAAGGCAGAACTGAGGTACATGGGCATGAAGTACTTGTTGTGTGTGTGTGTGTGTGTGTGTGTGTGTGTGTGTGTGTGTGTCATCTAATGGTGATCTGCTTGCTGGTAGGATATGGTAGGGCAGTTTGCGTGACAGCCTGCAGGGGTGAAGTGAAAGGCCTTTAGAATCAGGTTTTGCCCTTGTTGTTCATGTGTACTTGTGATACAGAAAGGCTTTTTCTTTTTTAGATGACATAAATCAGCATCTCTTGTGTCTCTATTACCTCAAGTGATTGGATCATTTGAGGATCTGGATTGAAATTTTTGTTCCATCTAAAAGCTTATTTTGCATGTTCCGTACATTTAGAGTAAATTATTTTAAAAACACTTTCCACACGTGGCCTAGGATATGGCTTATGGGGACAAGAATCTAGCCCTGCTACAGTCAGCCAAGCAAGCCAAGCCAAGTATGGGGCTGCCTGGAGCCCATTTCTGTAGTGCACATTGGCTGGCAAACATTGAGAGTATGCCAGTTCTATTTAGGTATTTTTACACTTCTCACATTTGAAAGCAAAGAACTGAGTTGTACTCAGCATTTCAAATATGCCTGTCTACATTGCTTTATTTTCCTGTAGCATTATAAATTACTGTAATATTAGGAGATTACTTGTAATCTGAGATCTTTGTAGAGCTAGAAGTAAATTTCTAACTGGCAGCCATGTAATTTCCCCTTTGCTGGACTGAAGACATTGAAAGCGCAAGATCGCAGTCCTTAGACATGCTACATGAACGGTGCTGCATCCTGCCAATGCTGGCATTGACACCAGTTGTTTCCTCTCCTTTCAGACAAATACAGACACAAGTGAGAAAAAGAAGGAAAGATTTCTTTGACAAGTTGCTCAAAATAAATGGGAGGTTTTGAAGGTGCTGAAAAATGTTCAGTGGCAGAAACAGACCTGAACCTGTGGTCAGAGAACAAGCGATAGTGTCAAAAGTACCCAGTGAAGCAGGAGAATGTAAGCAAAAAGTGTGTTATGGTTTTATACTGTGTAATATGTAACAGTGACACATGTCACATAGACACCTTGGGCATGCAGAAAAGCCTAGGCTGGTGGTAAGGATGTGTTACTGGGAGGTAGGTTAATTTAGTGTGGTGCTGCATTTACAGACAGGGAAATGAATAAGGAGTTCTGCAGACCATCCCAAGTCCCATGTATGTGCCTTGGTGTCTCTATATAGCAGCTTTGTGGAAAAGAGGCAATCCCTTTTCCTGGAGCCAGAGTGAGGTAGGTTTTTCTACAGGAGGCAGAGAGCCACCTTGACCCCAAATCAAGTTTTGCTGATTTGTTAGGACACAAACCAGAACTGGGAAAAAATATTACTGCTGTTTTGACATATTTGGTATTGTCTGGGTATACTATTCTAATTTCCTATGGAAACATGGCATTCTTTTAGCTCCACATTATGCTGACAACTGAATTAGGGCATCCTGCCAGTCCAGCGCGGAGTGATGCCAGTGTTAGCCTTAGGTTCTTGTTTGTATCAGGTTCATATTTGGATGTGGTGAATGAAAGACTTCAGTGAGATAATAGTAATAGCAGAGCTGCAGAAACAGCTCAGAGCTGGCAAGTCTGATATAGTCCCAAATTAGCACTTGCAGGTGAGTTTCCTAGCCCTTGATGAAGTGTTTTACCTTGAGACCTTCTGTTCTATCATATGATTGCAGGAAAAAAAAGAAATGCGTATTATATATCTAAGGTGAAATGATTCATTGCACAGAGTATCCACCATCTTCCTTCCTTTCAGAGCTCTCTGTCAGGAGGTTTGGCAGGGAGGCAGCCTGGCTGGGTGAACGCAGCGAGGAGAGCAGCTCCCTGGCATCGCTCTCGGGGCAGAAAGCTTCCCTGGGCTGCCACTTGTAAGGAAGCCCTTAAAGATTCTTTTTTGGTGATTTTTTTTTTTTTTTTTTTTTGAGGGAGGGAATGCACATATGAAAGATCGTACATGAAAGCATTTTCATCTGTTTTGAAAAGTGGATTTTCTTTTGTCTATAGTCCAGTTGTTCTTAAGTAGGGAAGAGGAGGGGGGGCGGAAAAAAAAAAGTGAAAATGTCTTAGGCAATTTTTCCACCTCTCCCCCGAAAAAAGAAGGGCCGCGCGGGGGCGGGGACCCTGCCCGCTGCCCCCGGCTGTGCCGAGGGGGCGGTGGGGGCCGCTGCGGCCGGGCCCCCGCGGGGCTTCCCTGCGCCCCAGCGCTGCCACCTGCGGGGGCAGCATCGGGGGGGCTGCGGGTTGCGTGGCCCCCGCGCAGCTCCCTGCGCAATGGCCGCCCGCTCCGCGCCGCTGCCGGCGCTTTGGCTGTTTAGCCGCTGAGCTGCACCGCGCTGCCTTCCCGCAGGTGCGGCGGCTCCGCTCCCTCCCCCGCAGCCCTCCGCCCCAGGTGAGCCCCCCTGCTCCCACCCACCCGCTGCTGCCGCCGGCCTCGCTCGCGGCCCTGGGCGGCCGCTCCGGCGCTGCTGCCCCGCGGGCGGAGCGTGTCCGCGGGTGCGCAGCGCGAGGCAGCGCAGCGCAGCGCGCGCCCGACCATCCCCGCGCGTCCTGGGAGGCGCCGGGCTCCGTTCGTGCCGGCTGCCGCTGCGACGTGGGTCGGAGCCCCCCGGCTGCGGGGCTCGCCCGGCCCCCCCCCGCTCCCGCCCCCCGCGGCGAGTTAAATGTTTATTTTGCTAATTGATGAACCCAAGTGTTTCTAATTCCCGTCCCCGGGCAGAGCGACGTGTGCCCGCCCAGCTCCGCTCCCTGGAGCAGCGCAGAGCCGCGGGGGGATGCGGATGAGGAGGTGTAAAAGCAGCTGCGGGCGCGAGGCAGATTTGCGAGGAATCGTTTAAGTCGGGTGTTTTATTTCATTCTTTTTTTTTTTCTTCCTCCTTCCTTCTCTCTCTTTCCTTCTCTCTCTCCTCTCTCTCTCCCTCTCTCTCCCTCGCTCTCTCGTTTTTTTTTTTTTTTTTTGGTCAGGATTTAAATGTCACTCTCAGCCTCCCCAGCGCCGCTCGCCGCCCGCCGCCGCTTCCTCCCGCGGCGCTGAGGCGGCCGCCGCCGCGCGGGAGCAGCTCGCCGGTCCCCGCGAGGTAAGCGCGGCTCGCGGGGCTGCCTCCGCGCGGCGCCTCCTCCGCGCCCCCTTCCCCGCCGCCGGCCGGGCACCCCCCTGGGGCCCCGCAGCCCGCGCTGGAGGCTCGGGTGATGCCCCCGGCTCTCCGCGACCGCTTCCCTTCTCCCTGAAACAGCTCCTGCCGCCTGAACACGGCAGAAAACAGCCTAATCCCTTATTGCAAGAAACTATTCGTCATCGCTTTTTTTTTTCTTTCTTTTTTTTTTTTTTTTTTTTCCTCCTTCGTGAGAAGTGTTGGC
>JAVCKT010037561.1:5644-17504 GCA_032273925.1 Rhynchotus rufescens | reverse complement strand
TTTTGACTATCAGTTATAAAAAAGAATTAGATCAGGCTTGAATACTTTATTGTTAGATCTCTCAAGTAAAGTGGATAGACCCACATGTTGTTATGGATCAATGGTAGAGCTTTCAGGTTATGTTAATTTTGTAAGATAAGGTTAAATTGCTATCATTGCAATTCTTGTAGTAATATGCTTGTTTTGCAGTAGATGAGGAAAAGGGAAAGAAAAGGAGAAAAATCTTCCAGTGACCTATTGAAGGGTTTACCAAAGAGTTTACTTGGCTACTCTTCTCATAGCAGCAACCACAGCCCTTTAGATTTTCAGGCACAAACTTCTAATTTTGGAAACCAGTGCTCTTTACCTCTCCCATCCTGCTATACCATATTTCAACTCCTTCCAATCACAATCCTTTTTTGACTCTCATAATAAATTTGTGGATGATACTAACTAAAACTCTTAACCTAAGTAGCTCCATAACAGCTAGCATAGCTTCGAAGTAGACCTTCACAATTTCTAAGACTGGACCATCAGAAACCTCCTGAAATTCTATGGATAAACTGAAATGGACAAACTGAAAGTTCTTTCCTGAGGCAGAATATCCTCATCTGTTGAAACAGGATAGGAACTGCCTGGTTGTGCAACAGCCCTGTTCGGAAGAATCTCAGATTCAGTGCAAATCAGCAATGATTTCCCATTTCAAACAGCCCAAGGGGCCCCATTAGGAGAAACAGGGTCAGCAACTAAAAGGAAGAGGTTTGTCTGTTTGTTTGTTTTGTTTTTGTTGTTTTTGTTTTTCCTGTGTTAGAGAGGCTACACCTGGAATATTGTGCATAGTTTGGGGATCTCTGTTCAAAAGTTAGGCAAAAAGACTGGAGAAAGTCTCCAGGAAAGGCTACCAAGATGATCTGGAGTCTCAATCACATGAACTACAAGGAGAGACTGAAGGATCAGTGAAGAAAAGGGAAGGGGGAGAGGTATCTAATAACAATCTATTTCTAGTTAAGGAACAGAGAGAGTCAAATTCTTCTTCACAGAGGCAAACAATGCAGCAAGGTAATACTGAGGTGTGGAAGGTTCACTCTGGGGGTTATAAAAAGCTGTGTGACTAGAAGGATAGTGTAGCCCTGGACTGTGTTGTCCAGAGAGAAGGTACAATCTCTGTCCTTTAGAATGTTCAAGACTGAGCTACACAAAGCCCCAGCAGAACTGGTACGGAGCTGGTAGCAATTCAGCTTTGAGCAGGAGGACAGGGGAGGTGACTTCCAGAAGTCCCTTTCAACCCACATTTCTGTGACTATTTTCTATGCTTTCACTAGAAATACCAGGCTCTTCCCATGCAGGTCTATTCCAGAAAATCCGAAGCCAGATACTGAACTTTCTTTCCAAAATAATGCAACTTTTAACTCAGATTGCTTAAGATATATCTGGCTATAGTTGCAGTAGATTTACATGCTCTAGGTGTCTCTGCTTGAGCAGGAAGGTTGGACTAGATGATCTCTAGAGGTCCCTTCCAACCTTGAATATTCTGTGATTCTGTGATTCTATAATTCTGTCCTGCCTAAGCATCTCTGTGACAGGGAAGTGGTTAACAGGGAGTATTGCTGCTGCTGTTCCTGGATCCTTATAGCTCCTTATAGCACTATAAATATTTGGTAAGGGCACTTCCTTGTGAAACCTATATTCAAATCTCTGCTATGACTAACACCAGTGAAAATCTTTAAATTAGATCACTGTATGTGATATGAGTGTGCTTTGATGATTGATCTTGTCTTGGAAAAAAATAAAATCAAACAGTCCTTAAAGACAGAGGATTTCAGTTTTGCCCAGCTGGGAAGCTAGTTTACAGATTAGAGAGCACTACTGCTTTCTTAGTTATAGATGTTAACTGTGATTGCAGAGCTTTCATTTACCTGTAGGATAGTGGTGATAAGGGTTTTCAAGTCTGGCCATTTTCAAATGATAACTATTCATAAACTCTGAGAATTTCAACTGAAAATCAGTGAAAGGTGAGAAGGTGGAACTTGAGAGTGCCATTCTACTACTGCTCTTCATCTTTAAAGAGCATCTTAAAATTCTTCATAGTTTCCATTAAATCATCTTGAAATTTTCTATTGAAAAAAATGAGAGATATTTCTCTTGAATGTTATCACTTCACTCTGCAAAATGATATTTTTTCTAATTGAAAAATAGTAAAATGTGCCCAGCTTCTTGACAGAAGCAAATTGTTTATTTATTTTGTTTTGTTAGTGGTATCATCTCTCTTGATTTACAATCTAAGCATAGTACAATGTATATATTAAAATACAAATTTAATACAGTTTGAAGGATGGAGGTATGGAGGTACGTGAGTCTTCTTTAACAGTTCAGGAACCTTCTACATCATTCTAGTTCTTTGCCTTCAGGAAACTCATTTTATATTTGGTCTGGTTTAAACTGTATTTTTTATTTATCTAGTCAGTTACTTTGCAGATTTGTAGCACTATATTGTGATATTGTACATTATGCTCATTATGCTCTCTTCCCAGCAAACAAAACCAGCAACACCCCCCCCCAAAAAAAACCAACAAACAAAAACAAAAAAAAAAAAAAAAACAGGCATTGCCTGTGTGCTTAAAACAAAAGAATACTGAAAGAGTTGTCCTCTTTGGTTACTTTTCTTGAGCTTCATCAATGCAGTGTCACAGTAATCTGTCTCTATCACATATACTTTCTTATTTCACTTTATAATTATGTCCTTCATATGGACTCATTCAGGCTTCAGAAAGAGACAAAAAAGAAGAGTTAGGATTTTTTTTCTTCTGAACTGCATAAATGGATGTACTCAAAAATACCCCTGGATAACACCTTGCCAGATGTAGCGGTTACTGCAGCTGTTACCACTGGAGGACAGGGTTGATGCTCAAAGGGACCTTGGCAAGCTGGTCTGAAGGGGCCAACGGTATTCTTATGATGTTGAGTAAGTGCAAAGTCCTGCACCTTGGGTGGAAGGATCCCATTCACAGTGCAGACTAGGGGCTCACATGTATGTCAGTCGGAAAGCAACATTTTGGAAAAGGACCTAGTGTTATGCATAGACAATATAGTGGTGTTGCCTGGTGGCAGTGAAGGGTAGCTACCAACTGGGACATGCTGGTATGAGAGTTATGAGGTTTTATTTGGGGTCCTGAGTCCATAGTTGCTCATAGTCAGTTGGAGTTATATTCTAGATAGCTATAAAAATGCTACATTTATAACTAAGCAGCATTGATACAAATGACATTGGTTATTTGTCCAGAATGACATCTGCTAGCATAGCGTCATAAGGCAGAGCAATCCTCAACAGTCATGACAGAAAAATAACAAAGTAGGCAAAATAGCAAGCTAGGAAAAAAAGAAGAAAGGGAATAGTTCTAGTTTTGGTGTCTAAAAGAGTGATACAGTTATGGCATTTCTTTCAAAAGGAAATACTGAGGACATTAGTGCCAGCAGGAAATTAAAATCTGGGGTTCCCAGGCTGATTTCTCTGGAGATCTTTTTCTCTATGAACTATGGGTGGAGTGTAGGACATTCTAATAGGAGTGTCACAGTTACCTTTCAAGAGCTCACTAGGATGAATCTGGGCTAGATCTGGGCTGAGTTTTGTGAGTAACCCTGCAATCAGGATTACAGCTCCACAGAGTTTATATTTGCATTTCACTCTGTTCTCAGCTGCATCCTTTTGGCACAGCCTGGATTCCAATCTGACTCACCACTACACTCTCAAATGTCAATCTCCAACTTGCTAAATCACATCCCTAACTCTTAAGCAAAATTTATATTACATAATTAAACTTCCATTTTACTTTTCCTCCCTCTTAAAAGTGGAGTGCAGCAGCCCAAGAAAGACACTAGGCTCTTGCTTGTGACAAGTGCATGGTTTGAATGTGCTGAAGAGGACATCACTAGCAGTAGCAAAGGTTATCTATCAAGCATACAGTATGAAGCCAGATTTGCATACAGAAATAAACTGAGCAGGTAAGGACAGCAACCTCAGCTATCAGCCAAGCTGGAGACTCAAGAACATTGCTTCAGATACATTTGATAGAGCTGACAGTGACCTTCTTGTTTGCCATTTGCTGCTGCTTTCTTAATTTGTTCCGGGGTCATTCGTCTCGTCTCTCACGATGTTGCTAGTCTGCTAGTACCAGAGCCACAAGAGTAACAGAGGGTTATCTTTCTTAAATGCTCATGTCTGCCAACACAAAGTTCCTACTCTGCTGGAAGATCAGGGGAGATTTGGCAACTCAGTTTTTTCAAGTGCATTTGTGCTGTAGCTGTGCTGCCTGCTGCCCTGGATGTTCTCTGTGACAACGTTTAGCCTGATAGATCTTGTAGTGATGGACAGGCAAACTTTCAGTGTGTGACAGCATGGAGAAGCCACATTTTTCATATATTAGCAGCTGTATTTGCTACTGCAGCCAGAATGTAGCCAGAAGCAGAGCTGAGCCAAGGCAGACCAAGGCCCAAGATGTGCCCTGACTGAGCTATCCCATTCCTCACAATCTGCTCAACAGATATAATTTCCATATCCAGTTCTTTTATTCTTCTGTGTCAATGAGGTTCAGGTTTAAAAAAATGTGGTGTAATCTCTCAGGCTCTCTGTTTTTAATTTGGTCTAGAGTTATGCAGGCACTAGCTAGACTGCAAGTTCTCATGATCTTCAATGAAGTCTTATGATATTACTTTTTTGTATGTATGTGAAAAATTGAAATTAGATTTGATGAAATTAGATAAGGCAATTTTTTTTTTCTTCCTGCAGTCCTAACATCTGGTGTACTAGAAATATGGAAGAATCTTTGCTTTCATTTTAAAATGATTAACTAGCATTGAATCGTGCTGATACTCTCCAAATCACTGGAAGATGATAATAGATCACTCATACCCTTATTCTCTCAATGCTCAAAAAATAACCATGGCTCATTCTGTATTGATCATCTGAGACAAGAAAAAAAAAATAAGTGTATTGACACATCTGTTGTTATTTTTAAAGTAACAAGGCTGTCCAGAGCCTTTTGCAACGTCTGTGTTTGTGCCGATGGAAAACTAGGCTTTTTGAGTCTATTGTACTGGTTAGAATCTATCACACACAGAAACAGCTCACCACTTCTGTGATTGCCTAAATCTCTGTGCTGAGCTCTGTAGCACACTTGATACAGGAAGAGTTCACAGGTATGGTGACATAACTCGTGTGCTAGTGAGACTTGTAACACAGGACACTCCTCATGGAATGGGCTGTCTTCAGCTGAGCCCCAGCCTTGGGAGTGCTACAAGTTGCATGCATTGTCTTTGGTGGCGTATTGGCTAGTGTATTTTCTGAGTGGATAAATACGGGAAGTTTAACTAGTCTCCAGTGTGCAGTGATCTGTTCACCCTCTTTCTCCATAATGAGAGTGTTTTTTACATAATGTTGTTCACTTGATGAAAAAAGGCAGGAAACTACTGGTCATTCAGATTGGAAGGGCTACCTCTGATCTTATTCTAGTGTCATGCTCACACATCCAAAGCAGTGTGCCATATTTGTTTGGCCAGCATTCTGGAGTTGTACATGAAATATGCAAATAGTTGAGTTGAGGAGTAGGTGAGGTTCTCGCTGGGTGCTACACAGCAGCACATACCAGTTGGTCATAAGTTGGCAGTCTTGCCAAAAGATTGCAGTATAGACTTGGACAATGTGCTCCTGCCTGCAGAACCTCCACAGGGAAGCCTTTGAGGCATGTGGTATAGCCAAGGATTAGCACTGTATGATACAAGATTTGGTGTGGTATAGCATTGGGTTTTAATTAGTCATTGCAAGAGTCAATTAAGAGTACAGTTTTCCACATTTTGCAGGACAACTGCCCAGAGAACAAAAACACCAGTCAAGCTCCATTTTACATTACATATTCATAACTTGTTAGAGCAGGTCACACTCTGTCACAGTAATGTCCTTTGTACATTTTGTATTCTTTATTGCATAGAGTCAGCACTGTCAGCTACTATAATCCCTAATGCAGCTGTAGTGGTAGGAGATTCTGTTTTAGCCCCCAAATTAAAGAAGGGTCTGAATTATTTAGCATAAAAGGATGTGTGTTTATTGCCAGCCTTGTTATGTAATCTGAGTAACCATGGAATAGAAATATAGGATCTATAAAGTTGAAATCTGTTGAACAACCAAGAAAACCTTGTGCAAATGCCTGGCACACTTATGCAAAATTTACAACCTCTAAAATAGCTAGCTTTCTGAAGCCTCAGAGGCTTAGAGGGATAAAGTCGTTGGAACAACTGCTAATGACTTAATCACAGTGCATTCATTAGTTAAAACTGCTGCCAGAGACTTGAATGCTGCAGATTACTTTCCAGTAGCAAGTAGTTTAAACTGCTGGGCAGACCTTTGCCTGATTTATGACTCTCTCACAATCAAATGGAGTTCCTGCCAGATTATCTCAACATCCAGTTCTGGTTTTAATTTATTAATAAAAATTACCTTTTGGTTCTCAACAAACGTTCTATTTGTTGCAAGTGCATTCTGAATTAATATCACAAACAGGGTTTCTGTGATTCTTGTCTCATCTTGTCTCATTCATTCTTACATGACAGCTCTTTCTCTCAAATATGGAGAGCTATCAATCACTCATGAAATCTGAGACATTAAGTGGCTTCCAAATAAAAACACAGCTAATCCATATCCTGTGAGGGTGATTTTGTGTGAGATAACAAGGACTTTGTCAAGGGAATAAAAGTTTGTTGTACAAATTGATGACAGAATTCTTTTTTTACAAGCACTTAAAATTATTTTGTACTTAAAATAGATACTTAGAGGTGATCTTTGTAGGCAAGTTTTAGAAAGTTACAGAGATAGACCAGAAAAGTTAAGCAGATAAACCATTTTTTTTCTCCTAAATTGCAATCAAATGTCCTAACAATACCAATTCCAATCAGATACCAGGTTTCAATGTTGTCTCAAATGGTTTTTTTCCCCAATAGAAATTGTAGCACTGGTCTTGAGCCCATTGGCAGCATTTGCAAGCTTCCTAAGCTTCTCCAGTAAAGACTCTAGTTACTATAACAGGTTTTATTTAATTACTTTCCATCAGTTTTAAGTTCAGTGACTGTCTTCTTTCCATCTTGGATCAGCAAAAATGACTTTTCTATTTCTTTCTTATCCAGATAGGGATACACTTGACCTGAAAGTTTAGTCATATAGCAGAGGAAATTGATATGAAGTCTGTTCTTTCTCTACTATAATTCTGTTATTTCAAACACCTACAAAATCTAATTTCTCTGAATAGAGTGGGAGTCTAGCTTTGCTCATAGTTCTACATCTCTATTCAGCCTGTGCTCCACCTCTAAAAGTTTCTCTCCTCTCTTAATCAAGTTCACACTAATCAAATTTCCATTGCTGACATTTTTGGGGGCTTTTGTTACTTCTTTCCTATGTGTGTGCACAGGCAGAAAGAGAGTATTGATTCTCTTTATAGCATCAGTCCCCAGATTAGCTGCTCTGTCCCTTCTTCCTTACAGCAGCTTCAGTTAGTTAAGTCAAAGTATCTAAGTACATAATTCATATACTGAGCTCCTAAAATTCTTCTTGGCTTTGTTACTTTATTGTTTCTTAGGGAAATACTTCCAATAATGACAAATCAAAGAGAAGTACATACTTGAATTCAGAATGGCCTGAGTTGTCCTCAACCCTGTGAATCATGATTTGTTTGTATATGTAGTTACGTTTCTCCTACAATGGTCATTTTACTGTGATTTCTATAGAAGGCTTCAGAAAACCATATGATACTTGCTGGAAGTACTCAAAGCTACTTCAAGACTTAAGAATTATCAAATCCAAAGCTAAACTAAGTAGTCTTCTAAACTTTTCTTATAAATTGTCTCTTAAATATGCAAAAAATAAGGGACAACACTTAAGATGGATAGTTTATTCACAGTGGCTTCTATCTGAATTGTTTACTTATGTAAAAGTTCGATAATATTCTGTAAGAATGACAGAAGACTAGGTATAGGAGTAGCAGAAAATCCACAGCATAGTCACCCAGAGAATTTGGTAAAGGTCTCCTTTCCTCAAGCATTCTTCTGATGCTGCCTTCCTAGACGGATGGCTGAGCAGTTTCCAAATTTTAGAAATGATGGTGGTTGAGGAGGAAGTACTCATCCTCTCCTCCATGCAGAGTTTTGTACACAACTGTTGCTGTGGCAAGTATTGGCTACAAGTCATGAGATGAACCTCACCCTGAAGATCAGTCAGCCAGCCCAGTCCAGTATCAAATTTCTTCTCTGGACTGGATTTTCAACCTCAATGGTTCTGCAATTCTGTGACATAAGTAAGTTTTGTTATATGGGGCTGCTGGAGAGAGTCCAGCACAGGGTTACCAGGATGATCAGGGGCCTGGAACATCTGCCCTATGAGCAAAGGCTGAGGGAGCTGGGCCTGCTCAGCCTGGAGAAGAGAAGGATGAGGGGGGTCCTCATCAGTGTCTATAAATACCTCAAGGGAGGCAGTGAGGAGGAGGGGGTGGCCTCTTCTCAGTGGTGGCCACTGATAGGACTAGAGGAAATGGGCACAAACTGAAGCACCAGAAGTTCCATGGGAACTTCAGAAAAAATTTCTTAACAGTGAGGGTGACAGAGCAGTGGAATAGGCTGCCCAGAGAGGTTGTGGAGTCTCCTTCTTTGGAGATCTTCAAAGCCTGCTTGGACACAGGCCTGTACCACGTGCTCTAGGTGACCCTGAGTGTGCAGGGTGGGTGGACTAGATGATCTCTAAAGGTCGCTTCCAGCTTATTGATTCTGTGATTCCATATGATATGATTCTATTGATTCTATAGTGTGAAAAAGAAAAATGTCCAAATAGAAGAGTTTCCCATAAAAAGGCAAGACACCCATAACTTTCTTTCTGATGGCGTCCCAAAATTTTCACAAAAAAATGTGACTTTTAGCATATTGAGTCACAACTACTTATGTCAAACTAATTTTGTTGCATAATCAAAATAGTATTGTATTGAACCAGTCAAAAATCACCTTGCTTTGTCAAAATAAATTTTTGAATTTAACATATCTCTTCGAGACATCTGATTTTCAACAGAATGACTTTTTCTGACCAGTATATGCCCGCATACCTATATGAGAAGTCACCTTACAGAATTAGTATTCTTATATAACAGTGAAAAATGAAGCATGCATATGACATTGCCAATGAAATCCAATACTGCTATGTCACCTACATCAAGTGACGCTGCTTGGAAGCAACAGTGGATTTAAATGACTTAGTTAAGCAATCCTCGCTTAAGTATTGTTCATGTCCAAGCTGGTAAACCTTAGGACAGGTTTTCCTTCCTGAACTGCATTGGTCTGAAGAATTTACAGACAGCACTGCAGGGATCTGGATCATTTCATGGATTTGAAACAGGTTATTAGAGCTTTTCATGCTTTTAGCACTTGTTCAAACCCAGCGTATGTTTAGAGTGTCTAAGTTGCTAGATGTCTTGAGTGAAACATGGGAAATCTTGCCTACCCCACCAGACTTGTGTCTGTGTAGGCAAGCTCAGCATAGGTGCTAGTATCTGGTTGTCCTTCAAAGGTCCCTCCACTACAGAACTGAGACACCAGCTCATGCAAGGAAACTTATTCTGACACTGCCTGTTCTGTGGATAAATAGAGGGCTCCAGAGTTGTCAATACAGCACTTTTGCTACCACTCGATTCAGTGCAAAATAAATGAGGATATTTTCCTCTTGCAGCATGTATTAAATCCCATTAGCATTAATGAGAGTTCCACGTGAGTTTGGCAGGGAGCATATACAAAGTGCAGAGCAGACAGTTTCCAAATTCTCAGCCCTCCCTTATATCTTTCAGCCATCTTTCCTCCATGAAAACATTCCCACACAAAGTCCAAAATAAAAATAGTAAATCAAATTACTGCACATACAATATGTTAGGATGACAGGTTGAGGTGGGGAATCCAAGAGGCTAATGTGCAAGTAATTACTGTGCTTACATTTAGCAAAGCACTATTTGTTGAACGCCCAGACAGCATTAATACGGTAGAAAAGCTTCGAGTTGTCTGAGTAACTATTTCACAGCACACTGGTAAAATAATAAATTGTGCTATGACTGATAACATTCAATAATTTCTCTGATATATTGCCACAGCCACTTTTTCTGCAGAATAAAGCTCATATTTCTCTGTCATATTAGTAATTTCCATATTGCATTTCAAGCTCCGTCTTGGAGTTAGTAGGGAAAAGTACATCACAGCAGTAACAAAAGGAAGCTGACTGTTCTTTAAAAAAATAAAGACAGAAAGAGAAAGAAGGAAATGTCAGGATTTTTTTTTTTTTTTTTAACTTTTACAATACACCAACGGATGCCTACCGGAGAAAAGAAAAAAAAAATAAGACAGCAGCTGCTACAACACCGCTTCATTACAGACTCAGCAGAGTAAAAGCCGTGGATCCATTTTCCCTTTTTCTTCCTTGATGATATCACTAAAGCATTAATGGAATCCTTACATTCTATTGGTACAGTATGAATTTATCTACAGTGCATTCTTTATTGGTTTGAGTACAGATATGCTATTTTTGTGCATGAGGAGATGGGGGGAATGGGGTTTTAAAGCAAATGTGTTCCTTATTAACAGAAAAGTTAAAAAAAGTTTAGTACAAAAATAAGACAATGTTGATTTGCAGGATGGTTAGGAGCATGAAAAAGAAGTGAACTAGAAACTTAAATATTCTACCAACTTTTTTGACTTGGCCTTAAATTATCCTTGCAGCCTCTATTAAAGTTGACATTATAAGACAGGCACTGCTGTTGTTAGGGCTGGCAGTTCACGTTAAATATATCATTCAAAAAAAAAAAAAAAGGACATCTACCTTTGGAACTAATTACTGCATAGAAATGTATGATGCTACATACATCTTATTCATTTACAGTACTGAACAGTACATTTACAGTACTGAAAACATTTTATTAATTATTACCATTGTCAGGCTTCCACTAAAAATTAACTGAGACATATACCAATACTTGATGAGTAGAGAGTAGGATAAAATTTCTAAAATATTATTAAGTATGCTTTTTAACATATAGAAATAGATGCATTTTTAAAAACAACTAGAAAACATTATGATTCTATATTGTGTTACTGGGAAGTCCATGTGAACAGAACCTCTATTATAAAGCACCCGATAGCATCTGTCTGAGTGGAATTTTCCACCCACAATTTTATTCTGAACTTGGCAACTAGGTTCCCAATTATAATTCCCTAAATCCCTCCGCTCATCAGTACCATTTGGTTTTCAAGCACAGGGAACGACAACACTCAGCATCCCTTTACACATCCAAGAAACAGTATAAACTTTAAGCCCTAGACAAGATTCTGCCCTGATGTTGTACTATGAACAAAGGAGAAAATGAGGAGTGGGAGCCAAAACCCAACCAGTCAGCCTGTGCATCTAGCTGACAGCGAGACTAGCTGAACCAAAAGGGATGGGGGATGAGATTCGCGGTAGATCTCGCCAACAGAGGAGAGAGCGAAGCAGTAAGACTGGTACAAGAATCCCATTCCTGCTTCCTACCAGAGCTTGCTAATGGCTCCTCGGGAGAATAAACAAAGTAAGTGGCTCAGACCAACTTGCCTGGGCTGAGGAGAAGAGATGTAAGGACTGAGGCTGGTAGAGTAACTCCAGAGACCCTGATCTGTTATAAAAGAGGACAAAGGCTTTTTCTACTAAACCTCCTGTTCATAGTTGCCATCTTACAGTGTCTTCACTGGTTTAGTAGACAAAGCAACCAGCCTTCTCAGCACTCTAGAATGCAAAAAAAAAAAAAAAAAAAACAAAAAGGATTTTCAGCACTGATTCTTCTGGGGT
>JAVCKT010037554.1:0-14920 GCA_032273925.1 Rhynchotus rufescens | reverse complement strand
GGAGCTTAGGCAGGCACAGTGCCGTAAGCCGATAGTGCCACGGGCTCCAGCTCAATGAAAGGGAAGGAAATTGTTCTATATGCGTTTGCTGTGGATTAGCTATTGGCTTACTGCTACCGAGACGGCCTCTTAGGCTCCTTGGGGTCCTGCATGTGCATGGGAAACGCGGCTCTAACTTACTCTCTGTAGCAGAGGTAAGGCTCTGGGAAAAACAGGAAAGAGACCCAGGCCAGGGAAATTGAAGACTGCTCCTAAAAATAGCCCGGGTTTGTTTGTCAACATGGAATATCAGATAAGAGCGTCGCCTAGCTCTGTTTGGGGAAGAAAAATAAAAACCCAGGAACTTTGTGTAAATACATTGATTCTGTGGAATTTGTTTCAGTGTTGTGCACTTTTGTTTTTATGATAAATATGATGAAAAGCTGTTTTGTTCCGGCTTTTTAAGCAGTGAAAAGTTGCTGAACTCTTTGTCAAGAGGTGGGAAAGCAGCAAAAAGTTTCTGCAGTCTTTAAACTTTACAATGTTTACAATACAAATTGTCCCCCCTTATATGCCCTGTCCTTCAGCACAGTAATGGGATATAGAGAGACACTTGTACACGGAAAGGTAGGGTTTATTACACCTGAAACTTTCTTTTATCTAAATATTGAATTATATCATGCTGGCTAATTCTAAAACTCTCCTCCAGCCAATTGCTTATTTGTTACCTCATTTTTTTCTTAGAGTGATAAAACACTGAGCAGCTTCAAGTTTAATGTATGCAAAGAGAATCGAGAGACAATTGAAGAGCAGAATGAGCGAAGCCCAGCTTTTCAACCTCAGTAGCTTTGAATCGGAGCCAAATAATGGATTAAGTGGCCAGGACATCGGCTTAGTGTTACGTAACATATTGTGGGAATTGAGCAGGTTGTCTGCAAGACTATGAGCTTAAAATAAATAAGGAAATGCCAGCGTCTGCTTTAAAATTACTGAATTCTGGTCACCGAATAAGTATTTTTAATACAATGTAGAGCCAAGTAAAAAAACCGAAATCATTTTAAGTGATTCATTTTCAAAATGGTTTTCTCTTCTGTGTTTAAAAGAACTATCCTGTTATGTTCAAAACATGTAAATATAAAAATATGTTGAACAGTTTAAAAACAGAAAAATGTGAGCATCTTTTAGTATAATTGATCATCACTTGGGTATTTTGATGTATGTTATACAGTCTTTTTTGTCTTCAAATGATTTTGCACATGTTAAAAATCATGATTTATGGCATTTTGTGATCTAGGAAGGGCTTAGTGCATCTGTTCTGTGTTGTGTCTAAGTGTCCTTAGTTTTGCAGTTCAGCTATTATTATAAGGCTCAGGGAGCTAGTATCAGTTCATTACTAAATCTGTGAAAATATTTGTTCAAAACATTCTTCACTTATCATCTGTCCTTACTGCTCTGCACTGTGTAGCCTGACTTCCAGTGCACAGCATTTCTTGTAAGGCAAGACATTCATGTTTGCTAGTTATAAATCACCCACCAGCAGGACACGGGACTCGCTCGGAAATGCAGCAAGGGAAAATGCACAGCTCCTCTCCTTGAAGTAATACTCACGTAGCCTGTATTCCGAACAAATAAGTTTAAAAGTTGGGGATTTAAAGTCACTGATGTTTTTCATACATCAAATACCACTTTCATAAAGGTCCATCCTATTTGCATAATGAGGGACATTATCACCTCTGCTGTCAAAACACAAGATTGTTTTCCCTCCAGAAATGAATTAGCTGGCCTACTTAGCATACATAGGTACAGAAAGGTTCATTAACTCTCTGCTTTAGGTAATTTTTCATACCGGTGCAGCAAGCGATACTTAAAACTAGAGATACCTAAATTGGTTAAAGTTTTGCCAATGTGCATTTTGGTGCTTTTGCGCATTTCTTGAGATGTGTAAGGGTGAGTGTTTGTAAAAAGAAAGCTTTGAATTATATTGTACCTATTTTCCTATGCAGTATTCTATAGAGGCAGTAAATATTTATCACAGTTAACTTGTACACTGAATTATAATTGGGTTACTTGGCCAACTCCTTATGGTAACTTTCATCTGGTTATCAATTTTGTGGTAACATTTGATTTCCTTTGTGTGTTTAGCAGGGACGGATGCAGGGGACAGTGAACTGAGTAGTGCAAGTGCTGAAGAAGGAGACTTGTTTTGAGGAACGGGAAAGAGGAAGAGAAGAGAAGGGAAAAATACTTAATTTTAAGGAAGAAGGAGAGACAAAAAAACGGGGACTATGGGGAGAAAAAAGATTCAGATTACGAGGATTATGGATGAACGTAACAGACAGGTAAGTAGCAAAAACAACATTTTTGAACATCTTACTATATTTCGAAGTTGATATTAGCAATGATTAAAAGGGTGGTAACATGATATATGTACATATATATACATGTATATATACACACACGTGTATGCATATGCACAGTATGTGGAAGACTACCAGTAGCTTCACATACAGCTAGATTGAGTCTAGTAACATGAGTAGCTAGGAATATATCAATATAAACCTTGATTTTGTCAAGGCTCACGTGTAGGTTTTACTTGAGTCTTTTTGGTAGTCCCTTTGACTTCAGGGTGTGATATATATGGTTAAGCACATCTGAAAATTGTTACAGGTTTAGGGCTGTATTTTGTGAACTGATCGACTCTAACATTATTTGCATCAGGAGTTTCTTTTAAATGCATAGATTCCGCTAACTCATGTTTTTACACATTTGCAATATTTTTATTTTTATACTTGTGTAGAAAAATGTCACCACTTCAAAAAAAAGTGGTTTTCCATGGGACATGGAATTTAAAAGTAATTCTGAAATCAACATTCGGTAATAGTGGCACGTTGCAGTCATGAAACTGTTTCCCCTACCCATGCTATGGCTGAATAAGTCTACCAGGATAGTATTTTAAATGAAATGGCTGAGTAGCTCAGCATCACATGTTAGCAACACTACCTGTGTTAGTTAATTTAGGATCATAAATCAGTCTTTTTTTAAATAGAAAAGCAATCTTCAAAAAATAAAATTGAAAAGCTACTGCTGTCTCCATCTAACTTGTGTTGTGGAAACTGGAGATTCACAATTGTGAGAAACTGTCATTATTTAATGCAGTGTCTGGTGTTCTGCATACATGTGGTTGCAGTGTAGGAGTGATTTTTCTGTAGTTGTTTCTGAAGCACCTGATGTTGAGTTAACATATTCATCTGACTTTTCTATATAGTTGTTATGTAAGAAATTACGTTATTACACTTCAAAATTTTTAAGTGCCAGAATAAACTGAATTTAACTTAAAAAGAAATTGCAATTTTCAAGTGTGCATTTCTGGAATTTGTAAATTCTCCAATGTGCAAAGTAATTTTTATTCATTCTGGCAGAAAACCAACTATGAAGGAAAAAACATACAAGGATTTATGGGGAACGCAATTTGCATTCTCTATAAAAGTTTCTTTTTGCTGTTAGCCAATTGAAAAAAAACAAAACAAAAAAAAAAAAACCAAAAAAAAAACCAAAAAACCACTACCTCTGTCAATATAAACCCACCACTATTTGTTTTAATTGCTCTATAGCCCAGAAATGAAATTAACCATTAAATATTAAGACACTTTCAAAAATTATTTTGTGAATAAAGCTATAAAATTTTGCTATCAGTAACATCATTATACAATAGCCTCAGTGCTGATGTGTTTACTCAAATACTGGACCTATGGAGAACTTAAGCCCTCAGTTCAGTGGATCAGAAACCTTTTAAGACAAATAAATTTACTTTTAAAAATGCAAGCACTTAAGTCATTCACTGTAGAATTCCAAAATTTTGGAATGAATAATTATCAATAAAATTGCAACACTAGAAAATAAATAATTGAAGCATTAATGCAGAAAGCCCTTACCTTGCTAGTGTTGGATAATTTCTATCATTTTAGTTAGTCAGATACGCTGAGAAGCTGAAGTTACCGTTTGCTCTGCTTTAGCCTCTACATAATGTGACTGACTTGATTATGTTTCCCATTTCTACTCTTATTTGGAAACATCATTTAGTTTGTAAGTATTTTTACTAAGTATCGTTCTCTCTGTAATTAGCACCCTGACTAACTGCACAGAGAAGTCAGTGAAAAGATTTCCATTGATTCAGCTGGACTGTGGGATCAGGCTTTTGAGTTTTAGCCTCTATAAATGATTCAAAGCAACTGGATTTTCACTAGTAGCTGATTGCCCTTTAAACAGTTCATATGAGATAATGCTCTTTTACAAGTCTTACTGTTTCTTGCTATATAATAGACTCCATTAGCTACTGCTGCTTCTGTGGGAAGCTCCATCTTTTGATTAGCTTTCTAATTTATATACTTAGAGTTATCTTTAAATAATAACTGGCTTATATTCCTATGTTATTTTTCATATTTGACGCTAGGAATCCATTTGAATGTTTGGACTAGATTAAAAGGTTACATGGGGGAGAAAAAACTGTTAATAGGTTTTGATTAATAAAACCAAGACCCTAACAGCAGCAGTTCTGCCGAGCTTATTCACAGCTTCATTTACCAGGCCGTGCAAAGAAGACTATTCAGTTTATAAGACTGTTTTTTTTCCTCCTTACTAGCTAACCAGAAAGTGTTTGCAAGAACAGCAGCAAATCTGTTGACTTGAAAGTGCCTTACTGTGTTTGAATATAAATAACAATATAGTTTTACAGTACAAGGCATGTTAGGTGGGAACATGATCTACAGGGTTCATGTATCCTCAGCTTTTTCAAGCACATAAATTCTCGGCAGGGCAGCACATGCAAGGAGAAAATAGATGGAGCATGAATCAGAAGCGAGGGATATAGCAGGAGCTGAATTCTCCTGCCCTCTCCCATTGCAAGGATGCAGCTGTTCGGGTAAGACAGTCTCTGCAAAAGAGCTAAATGGCTACAAAGCCCGTGGAAGATGATTTCTACCCTTGCTCTTCCTCTTATTTGCCCGAGGCCTGACTAAGGTTAATGTCAACCACTGCACAGGCTGTTTCTCCTATCAGTAAACAACTGTTGTCTTCTACATCACTGTCTGCCACGGTGGGAGAGTCCTCTCCTGTTCGAAGTGCTTGTGTGAGCAGATCGGGAGGGGCAGGAGCAGGGCTGCCCTCCCTAGGAGAGGTTTTCTTCTGAGCAAGTCTAGTTCTTTAGTCTTGAGGACCTTACCACCCTGATATAAAGTGTAAGTGAAAACAGTCCAAGAGTTATATGTCTGTGGCTACAAATCTCACTGAAATGTGCGCTTTCAGGAAAATGTGTACTTTTCCTGGAACTATTGAAACTTTGAAATCTTTGGATCTGTTAAAGGAAAACTCCCACAGCTTAGGTACTAGAGACCCAGCCCTGTTCCCTTGGAGCGTGAGAGCGCTCTGTTAAAGACTTCAGGGAACTCAACCCCAGGCTTTGGCCAAAGGGGTGCCGTTCATGTCACGTTGGTTCATGTTGGCTGCCAGGTGGCTGTGTTTTCCTGGCCCCACAACTACTGTGTGGTGACAAAGAGGGTGAGGATGTCTGACTCTTCCATGCATGTTCCCAAATTCTCTTTAGCTGTTAAACTTTCAGAAATGCCCATAGCCATCTGTAAAAAAACAAATCCTTTTCACTCTGTTTTAGACCACAGGGAGAAGGAATATAAACAACTATCAGGATTAGACTTAAATGTGTATTTTGGTTACCTTCATAGTATTAAATATCAATTAAAACTTTCAAGAGAATTTTGTTATAAGCAGCCAAGGTGACCAGAGGCTTTCCTTTTACCATTGTGACCCTGGATAACGTACACTTGGTAAGTGCAGAGTGTATAGGGCATTTTTGTAGTGCTGCTCAAACTCAGTGAGTGTGCTGGCCTGGCCAACAGCCTCTCCGTGGAGGCTACACGCTCGACACTAGAGGCACCAGCAATGGAGCTAGGAGCCAAAATGTTGGCACCAACATCTGATGTGGGGAGTGCCTCCTTGTTCAGGAATTACTGTCAAATTGGTGAAGGCTGCTGTGGAGAATCCTGGTTTACATGGAGGTGAAGGACAGAGAGGAGGGGGAAAAAAAAAAGAGGAAGGGTGTTTCTAAAAGCATGGTTGAAAAGTATATAATTTTTTTCTTTAAGTGAACAGAATTTTCAGCTAGCTCTGTTACTGTCAACACCCAAAGGAAATTTTGCATTCATTACCCTCTGAAGAGTCCCTGTAATTTCTCCTATTTATTTTTCATCATTTTGAAACATTTCTGTTAGTTTTAATGAGAGCCTTTGGTGTTCTGCCGTAGACGGACATCATCTGAAACTGTCTTTATACCAATGCATTCAGGGTTACCCATGCTTAAAATAAATAGGTGTAATGACATAATGATATTGTATTACTGTTAGATAAGGTCACTTAAAAAATGTCTCATTAAATCCATGGTCTGTGAGCTAAATTCAGAGGCATGTTGACCCAGGAAAGAGGGCATATTGACCCAGAAGCATTCTGGAAGAAGGTCTGAAACACCCTCTTAGTTTTAATACTGATTTTTTTTTCTACTTAAAATCAAGAAAGATCTGGTCTTATACAGTGATCCACCACATAGCCCTCTGATCATTGCTTTTTTTTTTTTTTCCTGCTTGTGAAGCATGCTGTTGTCAGAGGCCCAGTTTAAACTCAGCTGACCTAGCTAATGATTCCACACATTTTGCTTGAAACTTCTTTCAATTTGTAATGAGCTGCTGGGGACTTGCATGTTATTAAATAGCATAGGCAATGTGTACTTCAGTATTAAGACACCCTTTCGAAAGCAGCCTCTCTAATTTTGTCAGATATTAGAGTAATAAACACTTGCTGCTTAACTTTTTTCATGTGTAGTCTTTTTTATCGTTCTTTGATTCCTGCAAATCTGTAGAGCTATAAAGCATGACTTGCTGCTGTTATCAGCTCACTAGAGAACAAATTAAAGCAGATGAGTGAGGTGAGGTTACGGGGCAGGGGAAGAATATCCTGGAGGGAAATGACCGTTTGCAGGAAGACCTAGATTTGTTCTACTGACTTCGATACCGAATGCTGCTGGTTTCAAAACTAATTTCAGACTTGCATGCATCTATTTTTATCCCTGCTTCAGCGCTGTTTAAAAGGCAAGAGAAAAAGACTATCAGCTCGGGCAGAACCTTCCCTGCAGAAACGGAGATGAGCCATGCATACTGGTGCTAATGCAAGTGCAAGTTAGAGGAAACTTTTTTTTTTCTACCAATATCCTGGTAATTTTTAGTCTTTCCTTTCTCAATTTTACCAAATCTGAGATTTTAAATTTGTGGAGTTTAGGGTTTTTTTTTCTTTTTTCCATAGGGGCATGTTTTCAAAGGAAAATGTAAATGCTTAACTATGCAGCTAAGCATCATTCTGTTCAAAGAGCCTTTGTTTTAAGCATAATATTCTCATTATCTTTTATATACTGGAATCCTTCCTGCCTCTTGCTTACATTCAGCTGCACATGATGGGCTGTCTCCTTGGAACATATCATTGCAGCTGACCCTGGTCAGAGGGAAGTTGATTTTCTGTAGGCAAAAAATACACCCCAGGTTTTCAGCCTCCCAAGCGGTCGTGATCTGTACAGCTGTGATAGCACTTTCCATGTTGCGTCAGGCGCCCTGAAAACTCGAGTTTTAAAATACACCCTGAACTGAATGGTGAATTTCTAGAACGTATTATATTTAAGGTTAAGTGTGCTCTTATTACAAATGTATGTTTTGAGCATAATTTAGAGTGAATTAGCGTAAGGTAAATATTTAGGTCGAATCACTCTTAATTTGAAGTGAGAGCAAGAAGCCTGAGTACAGAGAGCGTGATGGTAAATGAGGCATCTGCCAACACGGTGCAGCTGAAAACTACTGCAGACGCCGGCAGAGCCTCGCTGTCTTGTAAGGAATGCTTTGGGAAGCCCTGGGGGAGAAGGAGCTGGAGGTGGGAAGCAGAACTGAAGCCACTGTGGAAAGGAAGAAGTTGCACTCTTCCTGTTATGACAGGAAATGCAGACAAATGTGCTTCCTGACCATTTGCTCAGCAGGGAATGAAATATTCTTTGACCTTTACCTTGCGAACATGGGAGCTGCATAGAACGAGTAAACATGTTTTTTTTACCCTAAATATTTATTTGTACCTGCCAGACCCGGTGATAGGATACAGAATGAAAAAGCTGGCTTTCTTGTATGTCATACTAGCTAGTGTGTATTTGATAGAGATGAATTTTCTCATTTATGTGATGTCTTTGCCTAGAACACATATGCATCGATATACAGGGGATTAGTCCTATCTGTCTGATTCAACAAAGAAAATTAAATAGCAGAGATTGACCATTTTTATCCTTGCATCGCTATCAGTTCTTTAGGGCTTAAGTTATAATTTAAAGTGTGAAGCATGCTTGATACTGCCTAACCTACTAATTTCTGACTTGCTATATTATCTGTTAATTAATGCATCTTCAAATTATCCCTCCTCCCTTGACTCATGCAAAAAAAAATCCACTATCATGTTAAAGACTTGGGTAGACTGAATAATACCACTATTTTAAATTTTTGATCTCTAATTTATGTACTAATACACTGAAAATAGGCTGTAACAAAGAAGTGCAAACCTTTCTCTCTTATCCTGATTAATCACGAATGTTTTATTTGCGCTAGCTGTAATTTTAGGGCCTGCTGCTCAGAGCTGCTCCTTGGCAGGCCCGTGCGGCGCGTCCTGCTCGGCGTGCTCGAGGCTTCCCGGGACAATAGCTCCTTTAGAGGCTGAGCGGGCGCCGCCGGGAGCCGCGCTGCAGGGCTGTGAGAGCTGGGCGCAGGCTGCTGAGAGCCCCTCGCCGCGCTTTAAAGGGCCTTTCATCGGCCCCGGCGCGCGGCCGCCGCATAAAGGGAGGTTTGTGTCGCGCGGCCCCGTGCGCTGGGGCTCCCTGTCAGGGCGCTCGCAGCCGGCCTCTTCCCGTGGCAAACGGAGCTCCGCCATATCCAGCGGGAGGACGCGCGGGAGGCCGGAGCTGTTGCCGCTGTAGCGGTGCCTGGGGTTTCGGTGACGGCAGCGTGAGGTGCCTGGCAAGGGCGCTTCAGCCAGACGTCCCTTGTTTGGACACGGCCAGCTTGATTATGCTGTGTCCAAAGGTGATCCCTTCTGGGATACCTCCTGTTTGCCAGATACCTCCTACCTACCTGTGACTGCTCTGGTCCCTGTGTCTGAAATCCAGGTGTTTCAGGTGGACAAACAGGATAATACTTCTTTTGGATACACAGCATACATAAGTGGGGCCTGTTTTCCCTAGCCACTCACACGTGTTTAATGGCAGGAAACATATATGGGGGGATTATGTGCAAATTCCCTGTTTCTCTCATTTTCCTATGTCAGCAACTATATTTCTTTATAATTAGGATAGGAAGAAGTAAAGGGAACCCTGGTATTTTGCCACTGACTGAACTGAATTACTTGAAAGAGCGCAGGACTGCTACTTTAAACACAAAATATAGGTATATACACTGTGACTGTAGTGACAAATACAGCGTTCTCTTAATGGCACTACTATTAGAGCTCAGTCACCCAGAATGAGCCTGGGAGATTTTATATCTGGTCTGTTCCTCCGCTAATGTATTAACATCTACACCAAGCACAACGTTTTCGCAATAAAATTTAGCTGAAGAAGGATGCTGCTGCCGGTGGCTTCTCTCCCCATTTGCTAATTCTGTATCCGGGTTAAAAAAACTGGCTGGATTTGCTCGCATATGTGTATAGCAACACATATTTAAATATCTGCGTGTCAAAGAATCTACGCTCACAATCAAGAAACATTATCTCCCAATGTATTTGGTTGAAGTAAGCATTGCTCGCTACAGATTAAACACGAAGGCCTGGCTCTGGGCCAGGTTAGCGTCCAAGGGAGCACTCGGCAGCGCGTGCTCGGGTGCGCCCGCTCCCCGGCTGCCTAAGCCCCGGCCCCGGGCTCTGCAAGGACAAGTCCTAGAGCAGCCCCAGCAAGAGCAGCTGTGCACAAGGAGAGCTAGCTGAGCGGGCTTGCCATGCTAGGGAAGAAAAATATCCTTTCAACCAGCCTTGTTTGTTAGTCCTTCCGCTAGCACACCCAGGGCGGGGGGGTCACCTTTTGCCGGAATTTCATCCAAAACGCTCAAAAATCTGACCTTGATTTTTATCAGGGAAGGCGGAAACTGGCTCCTACGCTTGGGTTTGGTTTGGTTTCCTAATTCTTGGAGGAAGCGTTTGATTTATTCGGCCGCTATAGTCCTCAGCCTTTATACTACTTTCCATTAAAAAAAAAAATGCAGCAACCTTGAGGTATCTGATCTTCTATGTACCACCATTCCCAGCGCGAGTGCAGTGTGGCTTGAGAGGTTTGAAAAGCAAAAAAAGTTAAAAAAAAAAAAAAAAAAAAAAAAAGGAGGTATAGAAAAAGTGAGATGTTAAATAAGTAGAACAGGGCTGCTTAGTCAAATAGTAGTAGACTAGGGTTCTTTTGTTTTGACTAGGAGTAATACACAGTAATGGAATTGGGTTTTTTTTTTTGGTTATTTTCAGAGAAAAATATGGTATTCACTGCACAGTTTTTCTGGATGTTGACCACTTATCTTTTCTACTTCCTTCCCCGTGTTAATTCTCCCCAATTTGCACACTATTATTCTAAAATAGTGTCCTAGCCTGGGAGGAAAGGACCTCATAAATTGCCTACCTTTCTCCAGAAAAGCAGAGAATTTGTAAAGTGAGAGAGACCGACAAATTAGGAAGTGAATTACATCTTCCAAATCCAACTTAGACAGCGGGCATAATTATTTTTTCCTTGACTCAAGTTATCAGTGAAGAATATGTGTTGATTTGATTCTTGCTGCTGAAGAAAGTTAAATATTAAACAAATTCCTTTGAAATCCATGCAGTTTATTGGATATCCTCTCTAAACTATATTAATGAAGCGGTTTACTGTCCTTATGTTTTCTTCCAGTCTCTGAAGTGCTTTTTCTGTTATTAGGAGTCTTCCTCCCAAAGACACCGTCCTAACAAAATGGCAGATTATATGTTGATATCTGATGCTATCACAACTCAGTAATTCAAATGCAGAATGTGACAGCAAGGCTGGTGATTACTGGGCTTTACTGGTCCTGTAGCTGCAGCTACTGCAAAGCTTCTATTTGGAGGGTCGTGCGTGTTTTGTTCGCTCCCAGAGCTGGCTCCGCACAAGGAAAATGGTTAAAGTGCAGTCAGGGCTTCTGCAGTGGAGCTTTTCAGGCTCCCTTCCACCTCCACAAAGGAGGCAAATTGTTTTTAATAATTTATGCAAATCTTTGCTGCTCAGCAAAATTTCTGCAATACTTGAATATTCACTGTTACCTTAGATAATATTTGTTACATGCTCTTAGTTTAGGTGAATATGGCTAACATAACAAACTGTGTTGAAAAATAAGTAATACAGATACAGTTTACTTATATTGCTCACTTATATGTTTTGGAGTGTATTCATATTCCTAATGAAGCCACAAAAAAATTATAACAATAATTTGTTTTTAAATGTCTTGAAAGATAATCTTTCTTGAGGATACTGAACTTTCACCATATATTTGAAAGCACAAGTTACCACCCTCACTATAAACTACTGTAGAAGAGTGATACATTTTATATATATAGTTTTACATACGCACACTGTTATCTTTAAACGCTTTAAATGTAAATGCTGTAAAGTGCAAGCTGTCAATGAGTCTATTTAAAAAGAATAACAATATTCCAGGTCACTGCAGAAACAGTAATAGTTTCAACTGCTCTTCATGCATTTATGAACAGTGGCAGAATGCATTATCTAATAGATTTGGAAAATGTAAGAAAGATCAAGGAGCTATTAGCCAGCTGAATTCACAGCAATTAAGATTATGCTTGAAAGAAAGAAAGATGTTATCTCTTGTCCTTTCTTTCAGTTTCCACAAAAAGGAACTCTAACCAGTATCATTCTGGTGATAAGTGTTATGAAATAAGTATGTGCTGTGCAGCACAGCTGTGTGGTTGCTCTAAATGTTCAGAAGCACCTAACAGTAAACACAAACAGTGGCCTTAAAGATATTTCTGTACTAGGGTGTACTTTGATGGTAAGGAGCTGTAACATGCTAAATTCTGAGGTTTCTATGCAACAGAAACCATATTGTACAGAGATACTCCACCTACAGCAGTGTGGTCAAAAAGTTGATTGAAAAGAGTTTTAGATGCAGAAAAATATGTTGAGCTGGTACATTTTATTTTCTATGTGTTTTCCTTTTTCTAAAACATGATGTATATATTGAGATACATATATGTTTCTGAACAAATACATCACAATTTTCTGTAGACAGGGAAAATATTAATGGAGTATTTGAAGTAATAATATATTTGTCAGAATTTGAATGAAGTTTGCTACCTATCTCATTATCCACTCCCAGTGCCAAAAGCCACTGACAGAGACCTTTTTTGTTTTTTTGATAGAACTTACTATCAAATACATATACTTAAGACCAGAGCTGTACAAAGTGGTTTTTTTTTAAAGGCTTGAATAATTATATTTAATTGTAATCCATCTTTTCTTAACAGTATGTTGACAGAAAGGCTAAAGAGCGAAGGCAATAATGGCGATAAGAGCGAAACTACTTAGTGTACATTTGGGAGAATAAATGTATGGTGTTTTGGCACAGAGCCTCATCTTTTTGAGATGGGCTAGCAAACAGGGCTTAGCATTACTTAAAGGTTGCCTTTTCTAAGGCTTGGCTTGCTGGGATGCTAAGGTTGAGGTTGCAGTTAGCATTAACTTGCATTAGGAAAGCGCCAAGAGAAAACAGCAGCTCAACAAACCCTGTGCAGAGGAATCTTCTTGCCTCGGCCTTAAGCCAACTGCAGAGCTATTACCTAGGAGCAGTTGCAGCAAGTGTGGCATTAGGCAAACTTGACTGGAAACTTGACTGGAAACTTCACTAGATGACAAATTCGGTTAATAATAAATAAACTTAGCAAAACCATGTTTTTTATTTTAAGTGTTTGTATTACTAAAAATTGCTACAGAAGCAAATGGATGTAAAAAAAAAACCATGAAAAGTCATTGTGTGCACTTAACTCTGTAGGAAGAGACAGGAAAGGCAGAAATGATTTCAACTATACAATGTGTTTAAACATCTCTTGGTAGTTTCCTATTGTAAGCCACATATCTCATTGAAACTTGTAAGCTGGTGTAGAAAAGAGGGAGGAGGGAAATTATTTGATATGCAGGTCATTTTTTTGTCAAAAGAGTCCCCATGGAAAATTATGCTTATGGACAGGTTACAGAGATGACTTCTGTACCGCCCAAGTTTTGCATAAGGTTTCAGGGCATTAGCGGGCTTACTGAGAGCTCTGCAGCACACACCTATTTTTGCCCGTGTAATATGATCGTGGTCTTTGCACTAAAAAATGCCAGTGCATATTTTTAAGCATCTATTTTGAAATGAAATAAATGCTGCAATGAAATAAATGCTACAGCTGTGTATAGATAAAACTTTATCTCAAGATGTTGTTTGCTGACGAGCAAGACTTTGTTCTTCATTCTTGCTTTATATTTTATGTTCTCAAATGAGAATGTGAAAGCAAAATAAAATGTTGGACTTTTTTAAACTAGACAGTTCTTCCAAACTATCAAGAGTTCTTCCAAGCTATCAATTCTTTACATAAACTCTGCATCTCTTTTACTCTGATTAAAATTCTGTATGAGAAATTCCCCTGCTAAAAATCTGGTTAGCCAGGATTGGGCGACAGGAAGAAATCAGTCAATCACTATCAAAAAATAGGAACTGACTGCACCTTCTGTTCAAACTTCTTACAATTGCAAATATGAGGTACAGCTTTAAAATATTGATGGAAAAAATGCATGCAGTATAAATATACTGTCGAAGAAGGGCAAAACTCTAAGAATTAAAAGGTTAGGGAAAAAGATGCAGCATTAAAAGTAGATACAGCTACTTATGAAAATGTAGCTTTTACTTGTAGCTTGATTTTTGTGCAATGAGGATTACATATATTTCCTCAATTACGTAACACACACACAAATGCATACATATATTCTATTTTGGAACAAAATTTGTATTTATGGACTTCCCTTCTAAACTTGCTCTAATGAGAGACTGCAGCAGTCGTATTACATTTCCAAGAAAAGAGAAAGGGCTGCAAAGACTGACTTAAGGATTTTTGATGGACTTTTTTGTTTGTTTGTTTTTCCCTCTCCAGGTGACATTTACGAAGAGGAAATTTGGGTTAATGAAGAAGGCTTATGAGCTGAGTGTGCTATGCGACTGTGAGATTGCTCTGATCATCTTCAACAGCACCAACAAACTGTTCCAGTACGCCAGCACTGACATGGACAAGGTGTTGCTGAAGTACACAGAGTACAATGAGCCGCATGAGAGTCGAACGAATTCGGATATTGTGGAGGTAAGGCTTTGGAGGACTCCGTTTCCACCTGCCTCCGAGGAGGAGCTACTCAGGGCCAGAAGCTTGATGCCTTCTCAAGGGTCTCAAACATATCCGAGAGGTGACCTGGTGGCAGGAGAACAGAGTGGGGTGGAAAAGGTAGAGCTTGGGGGGATCGAGGTTGTGGAAGACATGCTGAAGAGCAGCGGAGGTTGGAGGCAATTCCTGTATTTTGCGAGCTGTAGATTTTGTCCCGCGTGCTCAGCAGGAGCTCCCGCGGTGGCGGCAGCGGCTCCCTGCCCTCCGCCTCTCTGTGCTGCTCTGCCCCTGGCTCCTGTCCCTGCCCCGGCCACCTCCTCGCTGCTCAGTCTCGCCCTTGTGTCCGTGTAGCTGCAGCCGCCCCGCTCCCCGGGGCGCCTGGCACGCGCTGACCCCTCGCTGCAAAAGCCAGCGGGTCCTCGCGCTGTGAGGAGCTGAGAAATACAGCCTA
>JAVCKT010037552.1:544-22652 GCA_032273925.1 Rhynchotus rufescens | reverse complement strand
AAGACCCTCAACATGCTCAATAGCTACTCCTTCTGTTACTCCTTCAATAGCCAAAATTGCAGACCAGACTCAATGGGGGAGTCTCAGTTCTGTAAAGCCTGAAAAGCGATGCTGAATACTGTGGCTCACAGCATGCCACTGAGAGATAAAACTGTGGATCTTTGTCCCAGGGAGGCATCTGTGTGTTTTTATGAATCTAGTCTTCATCTCTTAGTGTTATCTTGGCATTTTTCAACAGTATCCAATTCCCTTTATAAGAAAATTTTTAGGGTATTTGTTGAAAAGAGTCAACGTCAGCTAAATATGAATTAGGATATCAGTTAAGATGCTTTCACAGCTATCTTCAGAGATGTCTGGATTAAAAATTGCAGTAATATATAGGGGCTTAACTAGAGCTGTTTTAAATCTTGTAACTTTCTCTGCTGCTGGTGAAATGTCTAAGAAATCATGATTTTTGCTAAAATTATAAGGATCAACATTTCTGCCAGTAAAGTGAGCAGCTCTTTTGGCAAGCCATATTACTTCCTGTGCTTCCAAGTCACCTCCAGACAACTGTGCAAGGCAATAATCATAGCTTTATAAGCTGAGACCCCAATGCAATGTACATTAATGAGTGTTCATATATATATTATGTACATATAACCTTGGGGACATCCCCAACTCCTGAGATACTGTTTTTTATTCCAAATAATTCCTCTAAGTTGAACAGAAATTCTTACAGTCACCACTTCTGTTGATATACCCAATGATTTGGAGTGTTACTTTGGGTGACAAATTCTGTCTTATTATTAGTAATAAAATGTATGTTTTTTGTTTTTGAGGCAGTAGGTCACTCTTGATATTTAAAAAATTATGCCTTAAAAATTTTGTTGTATGAATTGACAGTTGTTCTGTTACTTTCTATGGTTCAGGACCAACTTGAACCTGCTGAGGTAAAAGAAAGTTAATTCAAAGTCGGTACGAAAAAGCTGAGAAGTGCAAATTAGTAAACCTTAGCATCATCAAAACTTACAAAATGGTGTTCCAGGAGAACAGAATTTGTGCATCCTGACAGCCCAAAGTGACAAATGCTTTGTTCTGAGTACCTAAACATAAAATGTACTATGACCTCAGACCTTGACTCAAACTCTGCCTGTTTAAATAGTATGAAAACTTACCTTTTAGTTTACTGTGATGTTGTGTATGATAGCCATTTTCAGTATAGAACGTAAGCAATGTAATTCAGAGTATAGCCTCCATTGTACCCTTGTGAGAATGTCAAAATCTAGTAAGAATCCGTACCATTGGTATGTAAGCACACGTTTACATTATTATTACTTACAATAAACTCAGTGGTATGTTCATTGATGCCTGAATCTTATTTGTTATATTTCCGAAAAATTCATTGGTGACAATGGAATGAACTCAATTGCCCAGTAGGACACTAAGCTTGATTAAGTGGAATTTCTTTTGTTAGCACAGCAATGGATTTAACAGCATTTGTTGATCGCTCAGGTGCCTCTCCTGAAAAGTATTTGGCCACTTTCCCAGTGGGCAAGCACCTGAATCAGTAAAACCATAAATACCAGTAAAGGCTGAGCCAATTCCCACTGAAGTTGTGGGAAGACTTTCATTGACTTCAGTGAGGGTTAGATGAGAACTTCACTGAAAATGCTCTTGTCCTGCTCTGCAGGGAAATAGGAACTGATGAGAGGTATAGGGAAGTTCTGTCAGATGGCACATAAGCTCTCTAGGTTTCATTGAACTTTGGTACTGAGGAAAAAGGCTAAATTAGAGAATTTTATTTAACAGCGATATTTCCAGAAACTGCTTTTAAGCACTTGGTTTTCTAAATTTTCTAAATTCCTTTCTAGGCAGTAGTATTTCTGTTGGGTTAGTGGTCCAAGACCAGCAGACAGTAAACATCTTACCTCAAACAAAGAAACAAATAAGTTACATGGGTAGATGACAAGTGAATCTTTTATGCTTTCACAAATTATTTATTAACCAGTAGCAGATTTTGTGTAAATAATGGCCACTGTTTGCAATATAAAGGGAAATCAAAGGAAAAGTTATTGGAGATGTGCAGGGGAGATGCTGAAGCAGATGAAGATAAGATAAATATGTTTACTAAAAGTTCTCCTTTAAGCCTTGTGCGTATGTCACAGCCAGCAAACACAGTGGGAGCTTGTGGAAGTTCTCTAACTATCCAAAAAAGCAAGGGAAATAATCTGATTAATTCCATTCAGTGCAGTGGTCCCACTGATGAATATCTTGCTTGTTCAGAGTTGCTGCTTTGTGTGTTGTACTAAGATGTGGTACTTTCATGTACTTCTCTAAAAAGTCCTTTAAGCATCTGCATTCCTAGAGCTGTCTGTTTTTTTGGCAACCATCAATCAGAACCATGAGTGCCAAAGATATTTGGCACCTTACTGAACTCTAAATTCACCCATCCATGGGTGAGAAAGTTGATTGACTAGGGGGAAACTCTGTCTGATCAAAGCTAGCCTGTGCATTTTACATTCTGTAATAATCAATAGGTGGGCAAGCACACAGTGATCCCTCAAGGCAGTTTGATATTGGTATTAAACAATTTTTTGTGCTATCCAGATGGGCTTCCCTTTCCTGCAACATTAAAAAAAAAAGGAAAAAAACAAAGATTTCCTTTGAAAAGCAAATCAGATGTTTCTGTGGTTATGAAAATAAGACACATGTACTTTCTGCTTTAGAATGTAAATACATCTCTTTTTCCCCCTTTTATACGTTGTTAACAGATTTTTCCATATGAAATGCTCATGGTGACCAACAGAGGGCGAAATAAAATACTAAAAGATGTAGACAGAACCAGGCTTGAGGTAAGCAAAGCAAGTTCCTAAATGCTCTTTCCTACTGCAGATATTTGTTTTTACACACCTGAAAGCTCAAATACTGAAGTGTGGGTCCTTGTTAGACTGGGAAAGTTTCTCAGCATTAGACAGAGAAGCAGGAATTGGACAGCAGGAGGAAGCAGCAGCTTCTCCACAAGCAAATTCTGGGCCCTGTGGAACTGCACAGAGCTGCTCAAAGTCCCTTAAATTGTCAAGCAATTACTCAGAGCCAGCAGCAGCTATTCCTGAGGAGCTGAAGTCTACCTTCCTCTATCTCATCCAAAAGTCCTGTGAATTTGTTAAGCTGGATGATACCCAAAAGCACGACAATTTAAATCTCTGCTAACCAAAATAAGACGTGTGCAATTTTGTGGATTAGAAAGATTTAATCAGTCCAGCGGAAATACTTGGCCAGGGATGTTTGAATCACTTGTAGTTAATTAATGTTGAGGAGAAAAATGAAAAGTGCCACAAGATCCAGAGAAGTACTCATTTATGCACATTTTTAGACAAATAAATACGTATGATTTCTAAGGAGAATTCAACCTTGTGTTACACTGGTCCCACAGGCAGAGACTGTCCCTATGCAGTGCACGCTAAAGCAGTTGAACAAGCCACGTAACCAGTGCCCAGAACGGCACCAGCAAATGTTTCATCCCCATAGTGTAGTGTGCTGGACAGCAGGGCTGACCAGACATTTCCTTCTCAGAACTTAGGCTGCAGCATGTCCAGCCCTTCTGAAAAACTCTCCTTAAAGCCAGTGTCTGTCTGATTTTCCATATATGAAAGGAGATGACTAGTTAAAGCCTGGAACAGGGCAGAGGTATTTTTGTTCTCTGTTTTCCCACTGCTTGCTTCATGGCTCCAGGCAAATCATTTTCTTGTTTCTGAGATTGAAATAGTGGTCTTGATCTCCTTTCATAAGCTTCTGTGACTTAAATTGCTAGATGGGAACGAAATGTTGTCGATTCATTAATGGCCCATGAGAACATGGATGCCAAAGCACTGTTATTTCATCAAGCTCCTGTCTCTAAGTGCTGTAATGGTTCTTGCACAGTGAAATGAAATCCATAAGGCATTCCTATCTCCTGCAGTGTCTGTTTGGCTTTGACTGACCATTGCCTTTTCTCCCTTTTTCTCAGCGTCACTTAGCACCTGAAGTTTTCCAAGAAATATTTGGCATGACGATACAGGAGTTTGACAAGTTACCTCTCTGGAGACGCAACGACATGAAGAAAAAAGCAAAACTCTTTTAAATTCCCTTTAACCAACAAAAAAATGGTGCATAGGATATTTGAATCACACTGTCCAAACTATTTGGAAACAACTACTTATCCACCAAAAAGGGAAAAACAAATAGTGGCACCTCTATACAAAGCAGTTGAACAAGATGAGCATTTTCTCTCCTGGAGCACAGGGAGAAAATGTCTGTGCTCAGAAATGACAATGATAGTTTTCCAGGTGTCAACTTTTCACATGATATTATACAAGATAGGAAACTGTTCTGTTCCTTTCCCTCAATGATGTTCCCTTACTCTTCTCCATAATATGATGGACTTAATTGCTAGAGCCAGGAAGTGCCCTTAGGATGCCTTGTAGACTAAAGTAGTTGTAACCACTTCAAGAACCGAAATATATATATATATACATAATATATATATATGTATGCGTGTGCGCGTGTATGTATTCATATCTATCCATCTATCTATCTATATATATAACTGTGTGTTTATGTATGTGTATATATGTGTATATATATGGAAAGAAAGATAGATAGATAACTTCTGTAGTTAAGAAGACCTTTGTAACATATCCATTCGGTTCCATTAATCCTTTTGCACAGCTGTTTCTTAATTGGCACTCTTTTGAAATGGCATCTTCTTTGTGTGATAAAAATCTGCAAAGCTGGGCTCTCTGCTCACTTACACTGCATACTGACTGAATTGTTGCTTATACTTGTACATATTTGCTGAGATATAGGTAGTGAATTACAGTGTCTGTTGTCAGTCTTCCCTCTTCCATCCTTTCTGCTTGAATTAATAAGGCTGGAGCTGAACCAGTCGTTTAAGTAATTTAAGATGATTTAAGTAATGGAATGATGGAGAAGAGTCAGTTTTCTTGTTATTTAGAGATGGGTGGATGGGGGTGGGAGTGTCAGAGTTAGAAAATGGATTTCTAAGTGTGCCCTGGTTCACACCCAGAGATTTCGGGACAGGCTCCCTGCTAGGAATTACTAGGACAGCTCCTCAAACTGCAGTGGAGTTTCAGTATTTTGTTTCAGCAGGGAAGTTGGTTCTCTGAAGACCAACACTGACGTTCATCCCTCTTGGGGAGGAATATTTATGCGTTAAAAGGTACCCTCAAGGTGCCACGATCTGCCAATAGAGGCTCGTTAATTAAACTGCAGTTGCTGATGTCAATATGGCATAGTGCATGGGGCCAAGCACTCTCTTTTAGCCAATGTAGTTTCACTTGGGCTTGGAAAAGGGGCACGAACATTTTGTTTTCTCTCCTGAAGTTTCAAAGCTCCAGCCTTGGTTATCTTCACTTGGTGCCTGATGGTCTGTGAAGAGAGAGAAATCATGCACGAGAGTTTCTGAGCAGCACTGAGCTCCTTCCTGCTTTTGGTCTTCTTCCACTATGCTGCAGCTTTAGGAACGGCCTGTACATACCTTAACTGCTCGTAGGGAGGTCCTGTGCAGAGGAGGATGAGCACTGAGGTACCTGAATGAATGCTTTGTGGCTGCAAGGTCAGCTTTTTTCTTCCTTGGTGCTTAACTGCCAATGCATAATGCACTAATTAGCACATCACCTGATATGGGAGAGGGTCATTTAGGTTACGCGTCTGTCAAAGAATATCAAATTTTCATTTTTAATGCAGAACTGTTGGCACAGGAGACATAAGAGCCCTTGTATTTTTTTGTTATGGTGTTAAAATCTGGAAGAGGAAGTTGTCCTGTGCAGTTGTGAGATTCAGTAGCACTGCGTTGACTCCACCGAATGGCATTTCACTTCCAATGGTGGCCTAGCTAAAATGAATGTACAGGACAGCCCAAATCCTGCCTTTTCTTTGCTAGTTTAGGAAGCCCTGTTGCAAAATGCCAGTGCGATTCCTCTGATAAAATCTGGATTAAAAATTCAGTATATGAGAGACTGATGCAAGCGATCAGCACCTTCTCCATGTTCCTAGTGGAAAGGTAATGGTGAGGTCAAGGGATGAACTGGACAATATACTGCTGTGCATATGGCAGCACAGTGCCCATTTAACAAAAAAATCCTCAGGGAACACTGTGACACTATTTGAGGAAGCTCTCTGGACACTGCTGAGATTCAGTGACAATCAGCCCCACATGCTTTTCTTCGTTTTTTAGAACAAGCACCTGAAATGGTCTTAGAGCAACGCTGAAAAGTAAATAGGAATGTTAGGGGCACTGGTAGTTTGAGATGCGTTTTGGAATGACTGCTGCAGCCAAGTACATCTGATGAAAGGACAGCAGTGCTTTGCAATCACAGATGTGGTGACTGGCAGAGGCTCAGAAATTCAGTGATTGCTACCTGCAAGTAGTGGGTTAATTTTGAGATGAACATTTGAGTTCTAGTACATTTAAAGTGTTAAAATTCTCAAAAATTTGCCAGTCCTCATCCTATAGCTAATACTGTGCTGCCACAGCATCTTGGACACTCTTGAACAGATAAATTGCATTTCCCAGTCTTTTCAGAAACGACTAAGCCAGTTGTCTTCTTTTTACTCCTTGTCCCCTTTTTCTCACTTCTCCCATCCAAAATACCAAGCCAGTGAGAAATGAGTAGGCTATTTGAATCTCTCTCATCAACTTCAACTGAGAGTTAAAATCTGCATTTGCAGCATGGGAAGGAAGGAAGGGAAGCAAGGATTTTGGAGCCAGTGCTGGTTCACATCTGGCTGGTGAGTAGTCAGAGGCAGCATGCACCTCCCTGCACTAGGCTTAATACTGCTTACCTGCCAACTGAGAACATCAGGGGTTTCCTGAGCCTTAACTTCATGCCTGTAGTTGATTATTAGTTATCCCAACCCTCTGTAGCCCCAAGAGATCTCACGGCTGTGAAACCCGTCCTGTGAAACCAGCCCAGCCACAGGGTGTGTGTTGGTTTTCTTCAGTGGGCTGTTAGCAGTTGTCACTGGAACAGCTTCTGTTCTTTCATCAGCTTGTCCCACCTAATAAACACAGAAATGTAGCCCTGGGGAGAATTTTCTTCCTAAGTAGTGAAGCATTTTCCCAGTAGCAATCCAGTAGCGTTTTGTTCTTTGGGCAGCTCTGCCCTTTTGGGCAGTTCTTTTTAATTTCCCTCTTCACTATTCCCTTGAGACCTGTGGCTGAAAATTGAATTGAATATGGCAATATGTCACAGAATCACATTTTGTTTAGACCTTTGTAATAAGGCTCTGCCTCAGTAAATACTTAAGCAAGTGTAAAGATGTGCCTTAAGTATATGCTTAATTTCCTCTCCTAGAAAGCAATTGAGCTTCTGATAAAGGCCCATTGAACTCAATAATGTTGACAAAATCAGTGCCATAAGTGCTGAAAACTGATTGCTTTTGCTCTTTTTACTTTTCTTCCCCCTCCTGCCTTAAGAGCAATATGAGAGCAAAGGTGCAGTGTCAAAGCAGACATCCCGGATGGAACTGAAAAATAAACATCCATGTGTGCAAAATGGGATTCTGTAGGTTTTCAAACACAGACATACACCTATGTATGAGTATAAATTAAAACACAGGCAGTTCCATCTCCAGGTGGAGAACTTCTCTGAAGTTGTTCTTCTTTGAAGAAGAACCCTTCACTTGTGTGAGGGTGACAGAGCCCTGGAACAGGCTGCCCATGGAGTTTGTAGAGTCTCCTTCTTTGGAGGTCTTCAAAACCAGCCTGGACACCACCACGTGCCCCATGCTCTGGGTGTCCCTGCTGGAGCAGGGAGTTGGACTAGATGATCTCTAGAGGTCCCTTCCAACCTCAACCATTCTGGGATTCTGTGTTATCACACAGTCCCCATTTGGAGTTGAGATAGCCTGTGAGCAGTTAACCTGGAATTTCCAAAGAGTGCAGAGTGCTCCATAGATAACAATCATTGGGTTGTGACGCTGTCATCTGTATGTGTGCATGTATCTGCCAGGCACCTGGGTGCCTGGCTCTGTGCACTCTGTGTTGAGGGTCCAAAAGAGGGTCAGTTCCCTGTCCCATTGGTCAAAGTGCCAAGTTGGCCATAGGCAATATTATTTACAACAGCTTTTCCTGATGTATATGAATAGTTGTAGTACCCATACCTGGCATGGCTTAAATGAAAGGGTAATACTCTATGCAAAGTCTTCATATTAATGAGGTGATTTGACCGCTGTTTTTTCCATTTCAATATATTGGTGTGAAAGTTCCCTGTGAACTTATGGAAAGCAGTGGGAACAGCTGGTCACCTGTCATCTTGCCCTCACTTAGTGTAGGCTCCACCCTATTGAAAATGGAAGTTGAAGGTTTTAACAGTGTTGAAATATGTATGTTTTTCATTTTATCTGGAGACAGAATAAAGTCAACTTGCATAGAAATTACTTAACCATTAATTTCCAATGAAACAATTTAGGCTCAATTAAGTAAGATGAAAGGAGCGTCTCAAGACTGCCCATATCCTATCTAAATTTGCTAAACTCCCCCTACTCTTCGAAAGAAGCATAACTTCATTTGAAGCCTGCTCAAGGAATTTCATTTGTTTTTTTTTTCTGTTTGTTATTTCATGCTGGTGCCATTAAGGCAGTTTTCAGTGGCCTGAGTCTGGCAAACATTCTTGTTTTCAGTTTGGTTCGTGGCCTGCCATGAAACGTGGCTTGCTGTGAGTTGCAGACTGCAGCTGGCCGCAGCTGGCTGTGAAAGCTGGCCTGGGAAGGCATGGCCAGACAGGGGCCAGGACAGCTCCGTGGCTCAGGCACGGAGACAAGTCTCATCTCTCCGTGTGAGGATGCGTGGTCTCATGGCCACGTGGCTCCATGCTGCTCCTTCATCTTGCCCAATTCATTGGGAATGCCCAAGAATTCCCCAATTCCTTCTTACTTTCCCAATTCCTTCTTACTTTTATAAAGTCTAGGATATCTTTGCGCATTTACATCTTAGCTGCATTCAATGTGAGTAGTCTCCTATTGGAGGATTCATTACTTTCCCTCAAGATTTAATTGTGGAGGAGGATATCCGCATCCTGAAAGTTACTTGAGGCACTAAAAAACGTCCAAGATGATCATGATTCAATAAAAAGAGAAGCGTGCAGGAAGCAAGAAAATCAGTTCATCTGTCCTGAGATGACACTCATTTTTCCATGACAGAGAGACACTTACGCCTTGATCTCATGGCCTCTTTCCTCACTCAGTTAACTCCAGGCCATGGTTTAGTTCTTTATATCCCGTCAGACCTTTTGATCTTTTAATCTGGAAACATCCTGATCACCATGGGTTGCAGGACTGCTCTGGCTGTGGTGAGTTTTGCCTCCTGATTTCTCCCACACTCCTTGGTTTTGCTTAATAAGAATAAGGAACAAAGAGTCCAGCTCAGTGCAAAGACGCAGAGTTCTGAGACAACTCTGCTGGCAGGAGCTATTTGATGCCCACATTTGGCATGGAGGGGATAAGAATTATTAATTTTAATGTAAGCATCAGGGCAGGAAGTGGGATTGTAATTGGCCATTAATATTGTTTGCCTGTATGCAAAATAAATTATTTGTTGCCCAAAGGGCTTCCAGTGTGGAAATAGCTTTCTACTAATTGCTTCCAAAAAAAATGCCTGTCCATGTGAAGAGGTAGTACGGCCACGTGCATTGCGGTCTTTCTCTTTCAAGGTGAAAGGAGACAGTTCTGAAGGAGACAACAATCTGCTTTGCCAGCATTGCTGTAGTTAATAAAAGTGCTCCTAGGGCTTGAGAATCTAAGGCCCCCAGAGCCTTGCTTCTGGGCATGAGCAAATGAAATATTTAAAGGCACGAAGATGGAGAAGCAGCTGTGAGGATTCCAGTGGTGCCTTTCCAGGCTGAGATTCTAACTCATTCAGACACTTGGAGAGATGCCCGGGGGCACCTGCCGGGGCTTTGCACGCTGCCCTTTGGGCAAGGACATCCCCGGATGCAGAGCTGCTGGATACAGAGCTGCTGGGGACAGCGGGACGTCCCCGCGCCTCCCACCAGCCCCTCCTGGCTGGCCGGACCAGGGACGGCTCTGGCTGCTCCACGTGCCCCAGCTGGATCGGCCCTGGCCACGCAGGGTGGTTTGGCAGGAACTGCTGACAGCTTTTCCCACAACTGGGCCTTGTAGCTGGGGGTCTTTTTTTTTTAACTTGGATGTCTGTAACTATTTCTTCAAAGTTATATTTTCTTATAAATTGGTAGATTTTGGCAATAGGATTTTTATTTTATTTTTGCCTTTTTTCTCTCTCCATATATGTTAGAAGCCGGCATTCTGGGAAGGTGTCCATGTTTTTCCATTTGTCCGTGAGACAGTCTCTTTCTGAGTCTCTCTGTAAAAGCAAATTAACGTCTTGTCTCTGCAGTAAGTCTTCTTGTATGCAAAATGAAAAGTTGCCCTGGGCTGCAGTTCTGTACAATTAGTGTTTCCACTGTCACACTGCAAACAGCACATGCTGCACTCCTGTGCCACTGTAACCTGCATCACTGTTGTACTCAAGTCAACGAATAAAGTTTGGAGCTTTATTCTTAATGGCTGGATGCATGTTGCCTCATTTATTTGTTTTTCATCTTGCAGATTCATATGAAAGCTTTTTTACGAAGCAGGATGTGCCCTCAGGAGTGAAGGGAGAGACAGGCAAGTGACCAGGTGACAACAGGCAGACAGAATTACGTGCTGCCCGTGAGGTTCGCACCAGTGGTATGAGTGGGAGGACGATATTTCCTGTAACAAAGTCACTAGAAATATATGTTCATGCAGACCACATAAGGGTTATAGTGTCACAAATTACTTTGTGGTTTAAAAGCACCTCAGATGTCAGAGAGGCCAGCTAAGCCACACTGCTTTATCAGCTTCACCATCTGAATGGCTTTGTTCTTTCAAAACCCCTTTTAAGTTTAGCTACTCTGTCCTTGACTTGAAAAGGTATTTCTGTGTCTTAATATTTAAAGTTAGGTGTTGGCTTAGTTACTGGGAGCCTTAAACCTGCCCAGCCTTGGTCTGCATGTGGGAAATGGTGGAGAAGATGCCATTCAAGGAGGTAGGGCCATAAAACCCCTGTGAATGTGCTGAGTGCCTGTGTCTCCAGCAGCCCCTCAGAAGAGCAGGTTTAGGCACCCTGCACATCAGACAAACCCGCAGCTCTTCCTGACGCTGCCCCAGAGAACTGCAAGGGGAAGGGCTCTTTCTCCAAGCAGATACCCCTGGAGAGCCCTGCACCTGTGCAGCTCTCCAGCTCACCTAACGATGAGCAGCTCCACGGGATGAATCGGGGCCTCCTGCAGTTCCAGGACCCAGAGCAGCCAGAGCTGGAGCTCCACTGAGGCTGCTCCTCAGGTTTGTTTGCCAAGGGGTTACTGTTTGAAGTCAAGTCCCCAAACTGGGGATCAGACCTACAAACATGCAAAGGAATGGGGAGGAACCCTAACTCAGGCCACTGATCATCCGCATCGCAGCCCTCTGTGTGGGCAGGAGGACAGATACAGCACAGATTTGACCAAGTGTCCCGGAGCCCATGGAGAGCCCCTGCAGCATCCAGATCTTGCTCTGATGTGTCGTCTCTTCCATTCCTCACCCCTCTGAGTCTCATCCCTGCCCTCACCCCACGTCCATCCTTATTCTGCACAGCTTCCCTCTCACAAGAAGGTCAAGCTTCCCTCAGAGTTATTTCAATGAACTGGGTTGTAAATATGTAAGAGCTGAGGTTCAGATGAAGGGACTATGAAGACTCCTGCTTGGAGAGCAGCAAACGGAGAGCCCAAGGTTGCATTCACAACCTAGGCAATGCCGAGACCTGTGTTACACTGCATTTGGGCTAGAACTTAAGGAAAAAGGAATGAAGGTTAATTTATTGCAAGTGTTGGAAATCTGACACCATGAGAGGCAGAAGCACCACTGCAGCAATGTATTTAAACACAGATATGTTTAACTAGGTAGCTGCAGTGTCCAGTTGGAACAGCCCTAACCAGAACCGGTCCATTGATAAGCGTGGGCCCAAGATGACGCCTGTCCCAGACACCAAGTCACCTTTCAGCAGGCACGTAAGCGTGTGGACATCAGCAGGCCTGTGCATATGTTCCAGAATCCCTTGTTTCTCTGTCTCCTCCATGTTTATAGCCATTCCATCTGCTGCCCCTTGGCAGCCCTCAGGGATATGCCAGACCATCGCAAATGCACCATGACAGAGCAGCTCATTTTCTCTCCTCAGCACCGGCACGGGAAAACACAAGCTCCAGGAATCCCTTCTCCTGGGCAAAGCGCAGCCTGCAGCACACGGAGCTGGGCACGTTTCTGAATGTGCCGGGCAAACCTGAGCTGGAGAAGGGACAGGAAGAACCAGGGAGCGTTTGTAAGTGGTGCCCATTGCTCTGGAAGGTGAATGCAAGTCTGAGAGTGGCCTCCCTGCACGGAGGTGCGGGGAGGTGACAGCCCCTCTCGGCATCTCCACATGCTGAGGGAGAAACGAAGGTCTGTGCACGTTGCAGCTGCCTATACAAAGAGCACAGGTCTGAGATTTGGCCCCACGTTTTTGTTGTCATTGTTGCTGCAAATTTACCAACCACAGAAAAGATATATTTTTTTTAATCTCTCTTTTGAACCAGTCTCATTTCTTCTTAAGAATCCTCTGCTTGGCTCTCAGCCCCCTTCTTGTAGCAGCAGTTACCAACGTGAGACCCGGGACGTGTCCTGCGTGTGATTTTAGAGAGCACTCAGGGCCCCAGGCTGGAGCTCCTTCACCTGGCAGTGTGACAGAGCACTTGACCTGCTGACTCTTACCCAATCCATAGATGTTGGGAATATTATCTCTGTTAAGGTACTCATATTCCTAGAGCAGATATGCAAGGATCCAGTTATCACCTCCATAGGATGACAGTGCCAGCCACCCTAAGTGCATTTTTAATTTCTCTACAGTTAAACACAGAAGTGCAGCAAAAATCTAAGTCTTGTGTTGCCTTTTTTTTTAATTTTTTTTTGTCAGGCCATTTTCCCTGTTCCTCTCCTCCCCATAAATAATGTGAGGTTTATGACCCCTGAGTAATGACTGTGGAATGCACTACATCCTACAGCATAGCAAGGCATCTGGCAATGGGAATCTTCACAGCATGTCAAGCATACACAGATAATACCACTGTAAATAGATTAGATCAAAACGAGTCAAATGTCAGTGTTAATTTGCTGTCAAGTATACATCCCAAGACCACTTCCTCCTGCAAAAAGAGAAATCCAGTTCCCAAGTCAGATTTGCTCCTCTGTCACAGGAAGCTTGTTCCTCACCAAAAATCTCCCTGAACTCTGAACGAACAACACTGTTTTTTTTTCCCCCTTGCTGTTTTATTTTTCCCTAGTTTTTGTGCCTGTCTGCTGCTGGGGCTGAGTCTGGGAAACAAAAATGCAATCTCGCCTGCCATTTTTCTATTGTAAAAAGGGACTCTTGGGAGAGATATTTACTGTTTTCTATGGCTCAGTCGGAGGGCGAGAAAGAAAAAATGTTCCAGGAGTTCCCATTACAATTCTTTTTTTTTCTTTTTTTTCCACATAGACTCACTTTTATTTTGTAAGGACTTGGAGATTAAAGGATGGGCGGCATTGAATCAGGAAGCTCACTGGGCATCCAGAGGTCAGGTGGGTCTCGGGGAGCCACTGTGGCCGGTTCTTCTCTGCATTCCCACTCCCAAATGAAGTGTCTAAGCAGGACTGGATGTAGTCACGGTACTGCTGGGGGCCCAAGAGTTGACGGGGAAAGGAAGAGAGGGGGGACGGGAAACCGGCTGTACAGCCTCTCCTCGGGCTGTGATTTCCTAAGGAGTGTGGGGCTTCTCTTCTCAGCGAGCTCAAGGTGTTCCCACGCCCCCACAGCGTCTTCCTGCCATCAGACATGTCAGCACGGCTGTGGGGTCATTCTCAAAGGCACTGGGTAACAGATCCTGCTAAAAAAAAAGAAGAAAAGGAAAACATTTTTAACTTAGTTTTTATTTCTTTGTATAGTTTTTTTTTTCCCTTTCACATGCAGTCAGTTCCTTGCTTTGACTTACGGAGTGGCCTCACAAACTGCTGGCAAAAAAACGGGGAAAGCTCAAGTGATGCAAAGGGGTACGAAGAGAGAGGAAGAGCAGAAATACTCAACACTGTTACAGATAGTCCATGCTTTGTGTCCTGAGATCACAGTTACAGCTCAATGGCAGAGAGGGCAGGAGGCAGTCTCTCTTCGTTCTTTTGCCAATAAATATATTCACATCTTCTAATATAAGGTCATCTTATAATCATCTTCTAATATAAGGTAACTAATTAAGAATAGTATAATTGTTTCCAAGATCTTTGAGGTTCTCAGAGACGTACATCCTTTTGCTGCCTACCCTGACACTCTTTGTTTAAAGGGAGGAGGCAGCGTTTGCAGGCCAGAGGACTAGGGCTCAGGTGGCAAAGTTAAGTGTAGAGGACACTAAAAATTGTGTGTTGTCCTTTCACTGCTGTCCCTGCAAGTAGCTTTGTTAACAAGGGAGTTTGGAACTCTCGGGGAGCAACATCCTTAAAGAGGATATTGGGGGCACAGGGAGAAAGGACTGAGCTCTGAAACACAGGAAGGGCCTGTCAGGTCAACATTCATGGAGGAAGATGACATAGCCTCTGCTAGGCACTCTTGTCTTGATGGGGCTTAATGTGATCTTTGCTAAAACTGAGGCAATGTTATTCGGACAAAGTCTTGAGAGGCAACTTCCATGGTGTGCAATCCTTCTTAAAAAGATTCCGAGTCTTCCCAGTTGCCAGGAATAAAGGGCTAGATGTGGATTGATAACACCTCCCTGGGGATAACATATCTCCAGTGAAGAAACATGTCATGGCAAGGCCAGATCTGGCAGGAGCAGACTCACTTGGACGCTGACTCTATACTGCCAGAAGTCTCCATATCATACTCAGAATCACTAGGAGTAGATTGGTTATCTGTTTTCAATTGTTTGCAATATCCCAGCCCCCATAGCATATCAGACATTAGAGAGAGGAGTTTACTGTAGAACTAACCCTCTTTTTTAGGACTGGTCAAGGGTGGCTTCCACACGAAAGCCATGCTGACTCTTTTGAGTTTAGGCTACACTGCACCGAAAACAAAACACAGCTAATACCTTCTAGGCGTTCATTGCTTGATTCATGCTTTGAGGTCTTTATGTAAACCCAGGCGTTTGCTGTGAAATGGGAGACAAGCTAATAGTTGAAAGAGGTTTTACAAAGAATGAACCACTGCTGAGAAATGCCTACTTTATGACCTTGATGCCATGCTGGATGTTAAATGACTGCCAGTAGCAAACTCTGTGGTATCTCAGTTAGCTCTTAGCCCTAATTATCATTTATAGAGGAATCCCAGCCAGAGGAATGAGAACTGCAATATAAAGGACTTTAGTGAGATTATTAATGTGACTACATGAATAACTCCACTAGCAATAATGCTTTTAAGAGCACAGATACTGTGGGAGGAGATTCATTTGAGATTTTGAATCATTTAAAAGCATGTGATTTATTTTACATGTTCTGGCTTTTGCTGGTTTCTCTCCGCTGCCTTCTGCCATTTCCCCTTCGCCTCCAGAAAAGCTACACAGGGAACTGGATTTAATCGTTCTAGTGCCCAGGATTACCAAAAAATAGCAGATAAATGTAAATAAAGTTATGCTGTCCATCTAAATACCTGGCATTGTGCTCCAACAACCCTGAGCATGCCACTTCAAGAGAGTTTGCAACTCGAGGATTGGGTTTTTCCCAGCTAACTAATTCTTCAACTTGCACAAAACTACATGTGTGCTCTTTCTGTCTTCAGAGCAATCCCAGCAGAAATCCCTTTGGAAGTGAATCTTCCTGTATGCTACCAGTCTGTGTGACAACAGGAGTGACCCCAAGAGAATCCACCCTGTGATCTGACTGAAAACCTCACATAACACCATAACAGGGAGTAACTTTCAGCTGTATCAACAAGCTGATCAGACTCATCTACAGCCATCCTGTAGCTAGTGCTGGTAGAAGGCGAGGGAAGAGATGCCCTTTCAGTAGCAATGTGTTTTTAAATAACTTGAAAGCAGCTCTAGTGGTGCAGGTCTGTAGAAATGTGAGGCGAAGTCATGGCTGCCACACTCCTGCCCTCCCCCTTCCTGAGCCCTGCCGTGGGCCCTGAGCGTTCGGAGTCACTGGGGCTACAGGCCATGGCAAGGCCCTGTCCCATCCCCAGTCCCCATCGTGACTGCCCTGACCTTCAAAGGCAGTTGTAAACCACTCAGAGAAGACTGGAGTCAAGAATAAGTCCTCAGAACAAGGTTTCCCTGGAGGCAAGGTGCCCTGGTAGGCGCTGACATGGCCTGAAGGATCCCTGGCAGTTCTTGCAGATGGAGTCACCTCCCTCCAAGGAAGGAGATTCCTAAGACTTCCCTATCTTCGCAAACTCTGCCCCTCTGATGTTCTTCTCTCTTCAACCAAACCAAGACGTACAGACAAACATGTCAGGCTGACAGACCCCTAGCACTCTGTGTCTGCTCTCACAGGCCTGATCTTGACCCACCACCATTCCACAAAGCAGAATGAACAGTTGTACACATCATGGCATTCAACTTGGCCTTCTCCCCAGGGGAATACTCACCAAAGATTAACTAAATTTACTAATCCCCACTTTCAGATTGAAATAAATTCTTCTTAGTCAGATTATCTCAATGTGGGATTGAAGTAAACTAACGCAAATTAAAGGCACTTAAAATCTGAAGGTCTAGTAAAACCTACTGTGAGTGTCACAGCAGGTATAGATGTCATTACAGTTTGCCACCACTTGTCCACTCAATGTTACCAGCTTCCTCTGCAGTGCAGGAGCAAGCAAAGGTGTGAGTGCTATGGGGAGGCCAAGTGGACTTCCTTGGTGGTTGAACGGAGGTAGATAACTCTGCACTGAGACACAACGGCCACAATAACAACTGTATTTGGTGGGTGGGCAGAGAGAACTGGGGTAGAGGCGACTGCTCAGAAGAAGCTGTGAGATAAGAACTCTCAGCGTAAGGTCTGTGTGGAGAACTGCTCTCTTCCTGTGGCACAAACCCATGTGTCCCCACACAGCAGCTTTTGTAGCAGGTGGAAGGCAGGGGACAACATGCTGCAAGATGAACCCCTGCACCCTCACGACCACCTCTCACAGCCGGTCTGTTGTGGCTGCTGTGTAGCCCTGTGCTCCCTGGGGAAGAGAGATGGAGGCCTAGATGTCTGTCTGGGGGCCTCAGGCAGGGCAGGACACTCTTTGCTCCTGCCTCTTGTGTTCCAGGTGACGTGCACCCCATCCAACTTAGCCTGTGGTGACCCTGTTGGCCACTGCCCCTTGGCAACAGGCCAGGTTGCCCCCTCCTACCCGAAAAAAACATCTCTGGGCACCTGGCCTGCAGAGTGAAACGGCCTCTGTGTGATATTTTGTCAGCTACAAATCATTGAAAAAGGCCTACATAAAGTCCTAATTGTGTCACAGAACAGGCTCTTCAGTCATCGATCTTTCTATTAAACTTGTGAATCTCAGCTACTCAGCCCTGTTGGAGTTATTTTCCCCTTCCCCTCCTCTTCTTTTAAGCTTCTATTTATATTCTCTCAGTTGTCTCTGCCAGAAGATCTCATGTGGATACATTAGGCCTTTTCAAAAGGAAAGTTGGATTAGAGCAATTTTTCTCCCCGTAGGACACAACAGCTTCATCCTTCATAACAGAGCAATACACTATAACTTCATTATAGATGGCATGAAGCTGGCCTATTTAAATAGAATACTTAATGATAGTCGGGAAGGCAGGAGAAATTCAATTCCACTGGTCTATGTGGGAAGAGAGAAACTGTGTTTTTGGTATTTACCAGTGCTGACTTCTTGACTCTTAAATTCTCCTTTAACAGGAAAATCAGAAAAGATGCAGTAAACACAAATGAGATCTGTTACCCAATAGTTACTTCTGATTTGGCAGGTAGTTTGATATATTCTGAAAGCCAAAATAAACTGCAGACATGAGGTCTGGGAAAGAAACTTGGACTCCTCTTCAGTAGTTAGTCTTCTTGAAACAAATTCCATTTTAACTGGTGCTCTCCTGTATGGACCATAGGTTCTTATTTATTATCGCTTTTCCACTTCTGCAGTGCTGACCTCAGAAGTGTGCTCTGCTTATTGACTTTGGCCGGGTGGAAGTGGTTTAGGCCTAAACAAAACCGCTCTAGTTTTTTTCTTTGGGGGAAAGCCAGAATAAACAGCCTTCTGCGAGCTCAGAGTTGACATCAGACCACAGTTTGTGGTGATGATGGGGAAGGCTTAAAAAAAAGCTTTTATAAAAGCAACATGCAAAAATTAATGTTTTCCCATATTTAGGTAAAACTAGTTTTTCCTCTTGCATGGGTAAATTTAGTGGTGCTGAAAGGTGGCAAGAGTTCAGCTCCAGCAAGGCAAGTCCTGCACTGAGGGCTTGATAGTACAGACAGGATTTTTTTGCTGCTTTTTTTTTTTTGTTTGTTTGATTGATTGTTTTTGTTTGTTTTTGTGCCAACCTGGGAACAATTTTACTCAGCACTGTTTCACTGGAAGAATCTGTGTGGGTGAATTTTTCAGTATTTGCTCATTGACAGCCATGATTTCCTATCCCATCCCCTCAAAAACTAGGACCATGACTTATTTATGCATCTGCATCAGAAAATCTTAGGAAGCTGATAGCCATCTCCTCTGGGTACTGTGGAGTGTTATATGATGAAATACAGCGCACTGATACCCAAGGATGTGTTTTGAGGGTCCCCGACACTGAGCTTTGAAGATGGTGGAACAACTTTCCTTTCTACTTATTTAACTGGCGATGACCACTGTCAAGGGAAGGCTAAAGAGCTTTCTAGAGGTGGAGGAGTGTCCAAGGTTGAAAATAAGTATAAGGAAAGAACAAGCTCCAGCATCAATGCTGCCCAGGTTGTTGAGCACACTGTTGTGTCAGCAAGTATCACACTTTGGCCAGAAATAGCTACGCTATCCAGCAGGGGAGAGAAAATAATTCATGCTGTTACAGCTCCCTGTAATTTGTCCTGGAAGCCATTTGGACTCAACAACTGAAAAGGAAATGTCAAAGAATAGGAGGCCAAGAGAAGCTCATCAAAAAGACATCTGGTCTTGCTGTCTTAAATGGGACATTCCCCCCTCCCTCTAGCCACACTCTTCCCAGCCATGATTTTTTGAAACACTTAAGATCTGAGGGAATCTAAAACATTGCTGGAATGTATCAGCCATGAAGCTTTTGTGTAGCTGAGCAGCTAAACAGCTCTGGTTTTTGTTTGTATTACGGCTGACTGTCTTGACTTTCATTGGTTCAAGTCAGAAGTGGCTGAGCAGAGTCAGTGGAACAAGACCAGCACGAGTAAGGGAATGTGTCCCTCACACACAAAACACTTCAAAAGGATGTAATAAGACTTCAAAAGGAACAGCATAGGCAGGATGCTTGCTAATCTTCTGAAACGAAGGATTCCTCTTTGGCAGAGGGTTGTCATCCCTCTTCCACTGAGAGCTGGCTACTTTTCCCTGCAACAACCATGTTAACAGTGCCTCTCTGCTTCTTCTAACCCTTTCTTCATTGGCTCAGCCCTGGCAGGGTCCCAGCTCCTTCCTGGAACCAGAGACTAATCTCATGTGCCAGTTATCTCTGGGGGAAAAGTTTCATTACTGTTCGTTCTCCTGAATGCGCAGCCTGGGATTCTCAGCACTCTTCTGCAATAAGTCACGTGGCAATGCCATTTATCACAGGCTGTTTCACAAAACTGTGTTCTAGGGATCTGGGTGGCTAAGGGTCTTGCAGTGCAGTGCAGTGGTTCTGATCGTATGAACCAAGACAACATCAGCAGAGGCCAGCCAAGATATTCTGAGCTCTCTGGAGAGTAAGTGGAGGCCTCTGTTCTCCAGCCCCTTAACCCACCGAAAGGAAATTCCAGAAGACAGGTAAGATTCAGTGGATCAGGGTCAAAGATATTGATAAGAGCTCCAAAAACTTATGGAATGTCTTGTCTTTGCTCCTTGCTAGATGGGAGATCAAAGCAGATCATCAACAAGACAGCTGAGCTTGCAGTTGCTGCGAGCAGTGATCCCTCTTAGTCCTGGTTATGCGGTCCCACCTACTTCCTTGGACTTGCTATGATGTTCATGCAGTCTCTCTCTGCCTTTCAAGTACAGATGCTTTACCTGGCACCCGTACCAGGTCTGCAACGTAACTCAGTTTGCTGGCCTGGGAGAAGAATCTGCCATTTTAGTTTCTCACCTCCTTCACCATGAAAGTTGCACCACTTCACCATGAAAGTTGGTCTAGCAATTTTGAAAATGATACAAGGAAGAGGGACCATGTGGCCAGAAGGAGGGGTGAGAGGAAAGATCTTCCCCTTTTAGATACAGCAAAGTTATTACATTGGTAAAGCTGTCCTTAGGTCCAGAACCTTGGTTCGGGAGAATATGAATATAGGCAAAAGTAACAGCACAGCATCTCTTTGGCAGAAATTCTGTGTAGAGCCTCTCTAAAAGAAGGGAACTACCCTCCTGCTCAGGTTATGGCAGCATTTCAGCCTGGCGGTGTGACCAGGGAGGCAGAGTGACCATCAAGACCTTGTCTTTAATCTCTTCATTCCTTAACATTTCACAGAACACCCTCAGCTCAATCTCAGGGTGCACGCACAGACACAATGCTTGACATGACCCTCCATCCTTCAGAAATTTAACCAGGAGAAATTAATCTTGCATCTTGAGATTCCTGAACAGTTTTGATAAGGGCTTGAGGTAAAGGGAAAGAAAAGCCCTGTGAAAGAACAGGCTTCCTTGGAGCATGGGAGAACCTTCTACCTTGTGTTCTGCCAACTGGAGTATTTTCCCTTTGGAAGTGGTGGTTTGCTGGTGTGAAAGGCAAGTGTAACAGCAAAAATATTAATTTAGCAAAATGCACCTGCTCAATCACCTTTAGATTAGCCAAAGGGTGATAATCTCACTAGTGGTCAGACTGGCTATTAATGCAACATAAACATGTAGCGGTGAAAGAACTACAAGCTATATTATGATCGTCTGCACTGAAGAAGAGGATGTCAGACACCAGTAAGGGGGGGACTCCAGCAGAATGAGCTTGGTCCTCAAGGCGTGTCACAATGAGTCATCACTCGTAAGCAGGAAAATAACGTGAACTATGTGGACATAGTGAAATATGTGGTTGACTGCTATTTTATTGGCTCCTGAGAAGCTCAGATAGGAAAAGCAGTAAGCAAATGTTCAGTCTAGCTGAGCATCATGGTAAGCTTCCAGCTTTCAGCATCAACATTGGGAATTTTAGTCGCTTGCATTAAGAAGAGGTTGGGTATTTCCTAGTTTGATCAAAGCCAGAGAACAGTCTGCTTGAAGGTCATTCCAGTGTATTTCTGGATATTTCCTATTACAAAATGAAGGGGACAAACAGGAAGAATTTGAATCGCTCTGACATTAGTATTTGTCCCATTGGCACTAACTCAGCTATTGCCATAGGCCTGGCCAACCTATTCTGGCCAACCTGGCCAGAATCCAATCCCTTGGATTCTGGGGAGTCCTTGTGGAGGTGCAGGGGAGGGAAGGGGACTTGGCGGGTGAGTAATGGCTCCAGGGCTCACAGGAAGCTCGGGCATACAAGTTCTTGATCTTTCAAATCATCTTTAATTAGTTTGTTTAAGAGGTATTATCCTTAATTAGTACTGATGACTTCAAGGTGACTACTACTTCAAGATCCATGTGCGCTCACAAGGTTTGTAGCCAGGCCTCACCACCCGGCCTTCACCATCTTCCTGTCCAACATCCTAAAGCAGACCCAAGGGCCCAATGGATCCAGAGGACAGCGTATCCATCCCCAGAGGGCACAGAGCTGATTTCCACTGTCTTGTTTTTCAGTACTTTTGCCCTGGGCCTTGCACGGCAGCAAACGGGGTGGCCACCTCTCCCCTCATTACTCTTTGGTCCCGTCAACCTTGTAGGCGATGGAAGCCAGGTACGAGAAGTGGTTTGGGGGGCCTGTGGCATCTGCTCTGCCCAGGAAGCAGCTCCTAAGGGGAACACTTACCGAGCCCC
>JAVCKT010037551.1:0-55619 GCA_032273925.1 Rhynchotus rufescens | reverse complement strand
AGCAGGAAGGTTGGACTAGATGATCTCTAGAGGTCCCTTCCAACCTTAAAGATTCTGTGATTCTGTGATTCTGTGAGATGGGCAAAAATTTAATTATTCTAATTATTTAGGGGACATTAACCTCTCTTTGGGTCTGGGAATCACTAGAAAACAGAGCTGTTGTGTTGAATCCAGTCTCCCAACTGGACTGTCATAGGTAGTTGGATTTGAAAAATATCAGGACGTTTGGAATGATGATGGCAGTGATGCAACAGCATAGGATCAAACTGTGTGACTTCTAGCACCTTGCAAAACAAAAGTGTCTGAAAAAAATAATCATTGTGCTTCGTGGAAGATACTGTTTTCCCAGATTTTTCATGGTATTCGTACTGATATCACTTCTTTATGATTCCCAGTATTGTATAACTCATTAATGACTTTCTGACCAGACAAAAGAATAGTCTCTCAGCCCATGACTAACATCTTGGGATTTGTAAATACATTTGACGTCACAGAATCATGGACAAGAGAGAGAAGTCACATGTTGTAGTTAAGCAGTATAACTCTGTAACATAAGACAGCATTAGTAAAGATAAGAAGCAGAACTAGGCAAAGCAATACTTTTCTACTAATGAATGAGGAGAGGCAAATTGCAAAATACTGTTCATTTTCATCCCTATTTCAATGCCGCCAGTCACTCATTTCTGTGGCCAGTGTCTTCTATGATACCAGATAATCAAAGCTGCACAGGAAGGCCTGAGAGGAACATGTGCAATATTTTTTTTTTTAAATCAAACAAGTAAGGTCATAGGAAAGAACCAAGCCTGTGTGGGTATTATCTGCTCCAAGAAGCATAGCAGAAATGTTGGATAAAGCATTAACTGGCAAACAAAGAGGTCAGCAGAACCAGAGAGTCTTGCCAGTGATGGCTCTCCCACACACTGTGCCAGGGAAAGCAGAGTGCCTCTCTGCCACGGAATGGAGGGATAAACAGAAACCTTAAACTTGTCCCAGTCACACAGAGAAGTCCACAGCGTGCAATGCAGAGTGCGTATTGAATGCACACTTTCAACAGATCTGTTTATATAAAGATATTTTAAGTATGTAAAGTTGCAGTTTTAACTCCTGCTCTCTGCTGTTCACAAAAGTGAACCCTGATCGATTACACTTAAAGATGAATTGACAGTAGTTTATTGAATGAGATCTTGCAATATGAAGATGAAATGCAACATTCTTTTCATTTTTTCTCTTCTCTCCAAAAGCAAATGTGTATGATCTGATTTTCATTTTGAATTATGTGTTTGAAAATTGCACTAGCACTATTCAGCTTGCCTTAAGCATGCACATTTGTATTTCTATGCCTCTGAGGAAGAATCAGTGATGAGTAACATTTCTGGTAAATGCAGCTTAAAACAAGGTATTTACACATTCTTGTTATGAAGAAAAAAGTGTTAGGTAGGATTTTGTCAAAAGTAATTACTCCAGCTTTCTATAGTTAGAGTTGCCATGGCAATCTCATTTTTATATGAACAAATCTTCTTAAAAATGTGTTATCCTTAAAACAAGCTTAGAATGAACAGTTGCTTTTAATCATAAACCTTGCATGCATATTTTACTTTTCTTTGTCGAAAAGAAACCTGACCAAATATATTACTAATGCCAGTGGCCAGCAGGATACATTCTCTCTATTCCTGATGGTGACTTCAGAAACTTTTCACATCTTTTGTTGCATTTAGTTGGGAGAAGTGAGGGGATCCTACTGGCAGATCTAATTCCCTTTTTTCCTTTGTGGTGCCTGTAATATGGCCAGCTTCTTCATTTCCTCCTGGATTTATATCAGCACTTGTGTTCTACACCTGCAGAAGTGGTAGACAGCACTGAATACTTTTAGCCCTTTCACTTCAGCAGTGTTCTTTTCTCTCTCTCTGCAAAACTGAGCTATAAATGTCCTATTGTTTCTGTATTCAAAACCAATCTGACAGGTAATTCAAGATGACGGATAAAGCAAAACTTTCTTTGTTTTCTTATATAACAGATATAGTAAACCTTTTCAGTATTTTAATTGCCTACTTCCTTGAAAAGATATTTTTAATTGTAAAAGAAAAGTTTATTGTAATTGCATTTTTTTCCTTTGTGGAGGTATTTAATCTTCTCAAAATAAATGAAAAGTCTGTTTATTCACATACATTTCCTGATATGTATTACTATGACCATAGTGGCAAGCAAATTAAAGTTATTTTTGTTTTCAATATATGCTAAATCAAAAGAACAACTTCCTAAAACAGTTATCTTTACTATAGTCCTTTTTTTCTAGTTAAGTCTGCAAGCTCCAAAAGTTTTTCCAGCTCTTCCAAATGGTTAAACTACTGTCAAAAGTAATAAACTAGCCCAAAACTATTATCAAGAATCATTTCTAATTATCTTAATGCTCTTAATCTTTTATAAAGCTTCTCAAAGTTCACTCACAGTGTGTGAAGGAAAACTTCCTTCTTTATTTCTTGCCAGCCATGGCTGGGCTGTCTCTGTTGTGGTTGCTTAATAGGCAGCTTAGCTTGATACTTTGGTTTAACCATCTATGACTATCTGTACCTGAACGTATAACACTGGGATCCCCTGGGGTTCTCTAAACTCATCACTGCAGGAAATTCCATGGCATCACGATCAGGGAAAATTTACTGTGGAAAAATAGAGAGGTCACCCCTAGTCAGGTGGCTGGTGACTCAGTTGGGGTTGAGACGGTTGATCTTTGCTCTCTCCTTGAGGGTCTGCGGAACAAATATTCTTATACCCATCAATCTCTCTGCTGACCTTCCTCACTGCATGCTGAGATAGGCTCTCCCGCTGTGGTCTGCAGGCCATCACTTGAAGATCCTTGCATTTCATTAGGGAAAACAGGACTGGCTAATTGGTTGAGGCTGCCTGTAGCGGAAAAGGCTGTTGCAGTAAAACGATCCTAGAGATACTTTCTAGTGGAAGAAGGAAGACTGATAAGGAAAAATGCCATGAGAAAACCATGGTCATTTTACAATTGTGCCATTGTAAAATTCATGGAAAAAAAGTAGATGAGTGAGTGAGGGGAAAAAAGGAGCTTGCAGAGATAGAGAGGGAGGTTCTTTCATACTTCACAGCTGTATGAAAATTATTCACAGTGTGCCTGGAAATTCCTTACCTAACCAATATTTCAACAATTCTCGGACAGGAGAACTGCATGAAATATGTGTGCACAGATGAGTTTTGTATGAGTGGGTGGATGATAAGAAAGGAAGTTGGCAGAAAATGAAGACATCTCCTGTGGTGACTCTTAAAAGATCTTGAGGAATGATGACTGCAAGATTTAGGGGAAAAATGAATTAATTGTAGTGTTCTCAACATATCTCATCCATTGGAATTGTAGGAACATAAAAACATGTCAGAATACTGTCATAAGATACGTACAACTTTCAGCAAACCTTGCTAAAAATTATTTGAGGAGGACCTTAATAAATTGATTACTTAGCTTGGACACAGCACATCTCTGTTACATTATATTTAAAAACAGACAGGCTCCTGTAATGAACTTTGAAAGAGCCTTTGAAACATTGCTCAGTATGTATAGCGACCCATGTTTACAGCAATGGCACAGCAGGAGTGAATAAGAAAAAAACAATTTCTAATGTATTCATACATTTTATAGTGCAGACTTTGAGAATCACCCACGTGACTGAAATAATATGAACAGGACGGCCTGCTCATTTCTTCATTTGTAACATTAATTGCATAGTAGGAAACACATTTTCTCTTTTCTGTCCTCTTTATCTTTCAGTTTTCTCTTCCTTCTATGAATTTTGTTTTTCACTGTGCAAGCAGTAGCCTTTCTGGTCTCCCATTGGAACAAGATCCATAATTAAGGTCCAGCTTATGTGAAAGCTCCCACACTATATGAGTCTCCTGTTGTTAAACAGAATGAAGATGTATCATGAGAGGTCATGGATAGAAAGGTAGAGTTTCTCTCCAAGGTATCCAGGTCCGTGGCCATGGAGGACTATGAATATTAAGCAGCAGACGTTGCACTGGATTCTGCCTTCTTTGGGGAATCAGCGCACAGAAAAGAGCATCGAGGTGGTTTGTTCATGATGACCTGTGCTGCCTGGCAGACAGGCTGCTGAGCTTCGTAACAGATTTTTTAGGCTATTTGGCTCCTTTCCCAGATATGATCCTGCTGATATCTATTAAAGTTAGATGGGATGGAACACAAACATCAACCCAATTATAAGCATCATCCTGGAAGTGTTTGACTACTTCGTTGGAGGTCAGCTCCCTTTGATTTATGTAGAAATCAGTGCTTCTCAGCACCTCAGGGAAAGTTTATGATTGTATCTGTTTACAATTTGACACACAAATTCAACACACAAGATTGACCACAACTTTTAATGCATGTCTGGTTAAGATCATAGATAGTCCATTTCTGAACTGCTGAGACATTGTCACCTATTCCTGATAAGATGTTGTTGCTTAATCTAGCAATTTGTTCCAGCCTGTCTTTTTCTGATCTCTGCTCAGCTTCTTTCATTAACTATTCTGTTTCTTGCAAAAAGAAGCACATATATTCTGAGAGCATTCTGAAAGTACTTTTCCTTGCAGAAAGTGCTTGTAATTGTCAGAACCAAAATAGCCTTTCAGCTCTTCCAAGCATGCTTTTCAGTATTGTAGACAGGGCATCCCAAGGTGTATTACAGAAAGTCATTGGGAGGGAAGCCTCACTCATAAGCTATATTTGTATTTGCACATAACTTGATTTGTAGTTTTTTGTACTTTAACAATGGTAGAATATTTTTGCATAAATTGTCATTCTCAGAAGTGAAATGTACTCCTCTAAACTTACGTTTGGACATTCTATTTTGCAAAGCAGAGTTTTGGCACAGAAAGCACAAAAGCAACCTATTGTACTTCTGATTGTTTTCTCCAAGTAGTTTGAAAGAATAATTTTATCACATTAATTTTGAATATAGCAGAAACTATTGGAATGAATAACAATATGGTAAGCATGAATTCCAAACAGAAAAGGGTGTTTATTTTTAAAGGTAATAATACTGCATTCTTTCTGAAGGTACGTTTGGAGAACTTTAAGAATATATATCAAAAATTTATTCAAACTGTATTTTAATCCCCCTTTCCTGAGTATGTGAGTAGACTTCTGTCCTCCAGTTTTGGTTACCTTACAAAGCACATTAATTAAACACAGTCAATTGCCTCAGTCTTACCTATTTATGTCAGTCACAAGACACTGCCAAAATCTAGCTAACTAGATTTAGTTGCTAGATTCAGAGAAGTCTTTAAAACAGCCTACTTGCTGTAATGGAAATGGCTTATAAGTCATTTTTCTTGCTCATTACAGTCTTTATTTTCAAAATCATGACTTTTCTCCCCTGACTCTTCTCTTCCAGATCATTCTAATGAAGTTAGGTATGAAAAGCAGTGAAGTATATTTATTTCTTTTTGAGAAATGGATTAGGAGACTTCTTTGTCTTTTATGCCTTTTCAGAGGTTTCTTTATTTTTATTTTTTAGTTTTCACATAGAACACGTGTAACAATGTGCCCCTGTCTCTAAACAGGCAATTTAAAACTAACAGAAAAAGAGAAAGACAAACTTCTAAAGTACATTCTACCATTAAAATGTCTTATCACGTACACATTTCTGCTGGTAATATTTTCCTTTTGTGACCATGCTTGCCTTCAGCAGAGAAGACAGAACTGCAGTAATAACAAGACACTATTCTGGTTATGGTCTTCCTCTGATTTTAAATTGCCTTGTCACTCTTGCCTCTACATAGTGTGTTCAAAATTCTCCCTGAAAAAGACCAATATTCAATTACATTTGAAGAGAAAGGAAATGGGGTACTCTGCTGTTCTCGAGTGCTGTAATTCAACACTTCTTTCCGGAATTAGCTTTCTACTTCATCACTTTTGCACTTAAAGATTTCTAAGGTTTGGTACAAAGGCCAGGAAGAGGCATTAAAACACAAGGGGATGATCATACCCCTACTGTTTTTTCAATCAAACAGAATTCATACACAGCGAAATTTTAAGGGCTGCTGTATTTTTGTGGAAAAGAGCAAGTGTTTGTATGGAGTGAAGGGAGAGACAAAGTATGTTATGGAAAAAAAACCTTCTAGTTGATCCTTGTGCTCTCCCTTTCTCCTCAGGAAAACTCATGCTCAGGATCCAGGACTCCTTGAAGTCCTGTAATCTCTGTCTTCAAAACACTTTCCAAGAAGTGGATAATTGCCATTAACCCTTTGTGCTAGTGGAGGGATTATATGCTTTTATCAACTTACGTAGTGTGGTTCCCCACTCCTTCAGCCCAAAATACCTCAGAGCCTCAGGGTCAGCTTGACTGTCCATTCAGTCTGACTTCCAGCCAGCTCTTGGCTGATAGGAGTGACCTACCTGGTGCTTTTAAGTACCTTTTGCCACAGGTCTCTCTGGGTCCACTTCAGGTAAAGACAGAAAAGAAAACAAACAAATACAAACATGTCCCATGTAGCACTTTCTAAAAATCTTCCTATTTAGACTACTGAAAGCGAAAAAACTCAAACTTTTTTCCCAAAAAGGAAAACCCAACCATAGTAGGAGGAGGCATAAAAGGGAGGGACTTAGCTCCCTCCCCAGAACTGCTCCCACATGTGACTGAGATGATGGACTTTCATCATTCCCCAGAAATCTTCTGAGGTTCCATTCTGTGGTTCCACTAACATTAACCTTCTTCACATTCCCAGACTTACTTAAGAACAGTTCTTGATAATGACTCTCCGGGAGGGTCAGTCCCAAGAGCATGGCTTTCCTGAAGAGGCAGGTAGCAAATGAAGGCTGCAAAATGAATTAAGGCTATTACAGGAAAATGACTCCAGAGAGTTAAAGAGATTGTGCCTAATTCTCATTCTATATGTCTGATCCAAAGGGACCACACTTGGCTCCTCATAGCACTTACTTACTTAATAAACCGCTTTCCTGACTGTTAGTTAGTAGACCACTTTCCTGTGAAAGGCCAGGTTTTCAAAGTTCAAATGAAAATAATGTTTGGTATAGTTATAATAGTTTTTTTTTTTATTTTTAGATGAGGAAAAGAGATTAGGTGATTTTTAGAAGTCCTTCATAATTGTATCTTTTATGATCTTAAGGCATTAAACAATGTTTTCCCAAAAAAAAGCTTAAGAAATTTCCCAGCAATTCCTTTAAGATTTAGATCCTTAAATATTTCTGAAATTTTTGCTATGTACCTTGCAGTTTTTGTGCAGCCTGGCCTTCCATGGAGTCTGATTTCATCCAGCCAAAGATGCACAGACGAAATATGGTTGAACAAATAATTATGTATACATTTGAGAGGCTGACTAGGAAAATATTCTAAATTTTATGAAATGCTTGAACCTTGGCCAGTCTCTGCCCAAATACACACTTCCTCCTCACTGTTTTTTAATAACTCTGATATAATGCCTGATGTACTGACCTTACATGTTATTCTTTGAAGCTGTGCATATTTGAATAATGTTATATCTAACAGTCTGTTCTTTCATCAAGACTATATCAACTGACATCCCGCAAATTTCAAACAGAAGCATTGGATTTTTTTTTTCTTTGCTTGAGATATCTGACTTAGTGCAGAAGAATACTCCCAGGTGGTACTGCAGTAGCATATAAAAGACTGCTTTTAACAGTACTTAGCTAAAATTCCCCATAATATAATCCACTCACACTTTAAGAGATTGCTTTAGAAAAATATATTGCATGTGCATGCACTTTTTTCTTTATTTTTTTCTCTTTTTTTGCCATAGTCTCCTAAGCATTTCAGACACTCATATCTCATTTCTGACTCATGAATTTGTCTCACTTTATGTTGCAAAAACACCCACCGACGCTTGTCTCCTCTGAGAACTCTGCAGTGGGGTGGTATGGAAATAAAACACTCTATCAACACAGTTTTCACCATTTTATAGCATGCACTTCTTTGTCAAATTCAAGCAGAAAACAATTGCTTTATGCAGTGCTTGCTGGGATCTGTGCACTGCACAGTGTTGCTTGCAAAATATATCAAAACCTTGACAATGAACAGCATTGATCCAAACTGAAAAGCACTGAGCCATATCTTAGCTGTTAGAAATTGGCAGGGATCCCCTGAAGTCTGCACTGCTTTGCCGATACACTTAGTTTGTGGACCTGATCCACAGTTGTTAGCTGTCTTCTTTCCAGGGTGCTGTCCTGTTTTACTTTGCTTTTCATTTTATGCCAAGAATTGTCTTTTGCAGAGCGGAAAGCCTGGAATTTTGCATATAGCAGCAAATAAATACTTTCCAAAATTAAAATGCCTGCAGTACATTTTCACAGCAGCAGGTGACACTGCAGAGTAATAATGCTGGGTATTTCAGCTGCTTTCCCGAGGGTTACAGGAGTGTATTGCTGGGTCTCGGTCCTTTTGTGCAAAAGGAGTTCTGTGGAAATGCAGAATTCAAGTCCCCATTAACAGGATTGAGTCATTTTGTCTACCCGAAGTCTGTCACACTGACAGCATCAATAGAGGGTCCCAGCACTTGCAGGAGAAATAAGTGATAACAGCTTTCCCTGTTCCTGTACACACCTGTACGAATAACCTCAAGGGAATGGGGGATCTGGAATGTGAGATTTGCTCTTGGTTTCATAGAAGAACATATTTTCCACCTAAAATCTTTTTGTCCTGGAAGTATTAACAGTAATTTGCTGCCTTGTTACAGCTATTCCTCACATATTAAAGTAAACTTCAGGAGTTCTTAAAAATACATTGTAGAGAATATATTTAATAGTAATCAGTTTCTCGTAGGTGATTTTAGAGCAGTTTCTTGTGATAAGAAATAATTCTGTATGGCAGATTGCTATATGGCACTGTTGCTTTTACACTGAACCTTCCTATAGACTCCATAAAGAAGCAAATAAATAAATAAATAATGGCTAATAAAGATACACTGAGGGTGTTCTCACAATATCGCACAATATATAATAAAAAAAATACAGCAGGCTAAAAAGATATCCCTTAAAATAGAATCATAGAATGCCCAAGGTTGGAAGGGACCTCAGAGGTCATCTAGTCCAATCCCCCTGCACACACAGGGTCACCTAGAGCACGTGGTACAGGGCTGCATCCAAGCGGGTTTTAAAGATCTCCAAAGAAGGAGACTAAGAACATGTAGAATATATTCTGTAGAACAACTGCATCCTAGATATCATCAGTTGCTTCCACCTTCAGCCCCTAAACTCACAAGAAATGTAGGAAAGGTGAATGTCCCTTCCATGTTCTCCTTGCCTTCCATGCACAGAACAAGCAAGTATCCTTTGGGTTTCCCCAAAGCTTCTGCGAATGCACATCTGGTACTAAGATGTGTTTTGAATGCATAATTATCACCTAGCTCAGTTCTCAAAAAAATCAGGCCATAAGAATGCATAGTTTGGCATCCAAATGCCAGCAATCACTTTGACAATAACAACTCTGTACGTAAGGTCCTCATTCATTAAACCCAAGCAAGGCATCTTCCCACACAGGGGGATGTTAAGGAGACAGATTCAGGTATTAGGCTGTTAAGTGAGACAGAGGAGCCCACAATGAAATGTTTTTTACAATCAGTGAGTACAATGAATTTTACATTCAAAGCAGGATGACGCTGGTGTGCAGTAAATAAAGCTTGTGGCTACATATTCGTGAAGATGAGAAGGATAAGTGATCATTCACTGACCACTGTGCCCTGAATAAAACTAGGTCCTGTCAAACAAATCTCTGAATATTACATCCTATCAATATAAATACACAAGGAAGCTGATGGAAGTAACACAAGCAATATTATTTTCTGCTTTTGCTAACTATTGAACAGTTTGGTTTTGTAACTGCATAGTACTTTTAAAGTTCTATACCTTTATACATATAAAATCCTTTTCAGAGAACATACTCCCCTTAAAAATGTTATATATCAAAATCGCCCTTCAATGAACTTGGATCATCAAAGCCAAATCGAATGAGATTTAGATGGGCAATTGAGATGGAGGAGAAGGCTACTCAGTTAAATTATTTTTGTCTTACTCACACACTTGTGTAGCCTATGTTATATGGTTAGCTGAATTACTTTTTTTTTTCTTTTTACTGTTAAACTTTAGATACATATGTAGAAAAATGGTGACTTTTACATATTAGGTATTATTTAGTCATAAATTACCACCAGATTACACTGAAAGCTAAGGTTAAGTTAAAGTTTGAGAGTAAAAATACTTAAATTTGACATGCTGTCTATTTTTCCTTTTTTAGGTATTTTACACCATGGCACACATTTTGGAAACAGTCTATTCAAAGCCAAATGCCAAGGAGCTCCTCTTTGGCTAGATTTCGACTGGGAAAGGATTAGACGTAACCACACAGCTGGCTGCTCTTCCTTTACGAGTCTCAGCTTGTTATGCAGCCTACTACTAAAGGCTCATTGCTTCTCCCAATGTGTTAGATATAATATGATAGGATGTGCCTTTAGGGGGTTCTTGTGCTTCACATTGATGGAATTAGTTGCCACTGGAGGTTAGCTATTACAATGTATTGGTTTTGTCAAGACTGCTTTAAAAATAAGACCATCCTTTCTATTTCTGTCGAAAAGCAGTGGTAACTTTCACATTAGGCAGTAACTTTTGTCTGACGTGCACAAGTGGTTTCAATACCACCATTCATATTTCATTTAAATTAATTACCTAGTGTAAGGATGCAATGACACAATGCTTCCTTGGCACTGCTCTGACTTCTGCCTCCCTGGTAGAGCAGAGACACAAAGAGCATCATTAGGAGGAGCTGCTTGCTCCAGTTGAGATCCAGAGGTGAATTTCCCAGTGATGCTGATATTGAGAGGAAAAGTCAATAAAAAAGTCCCTACGTGCAGACAGAGCAGCTGTGGCAGAGGTGGTGTCGTGCAGAGACTGCAAAGAGACATGCAGGCTCCAGAGGTCTTGTGAGGTTGTTATGGAGCCTGGCACATTTTGCAGTCTCCACAGTGCATGAGGAAGGACGGATAAAAGTGGTGTACAGGACATCCGTGGTGTACTGTCTGCACAGAAAACAACAGGTCCTACAATAAGGAAACTAGGACAGGAGGAAGATTGAGAGCATGTCATAGATATCATGTTTTCTTGGGTTTGAATTCATAAAAAGAGGGCTGAGTTACTCATTCTACTGACTCAAATCTGCTAGGTTCAAGGCTATTACAAACAGGCAGCATCCCCCAGGCTATCTTGTTCTGGAGAAAGGAGATGAGTTTAGCTGTAGGGACACAAGCTATGCTAAGCCATTTGCCTTGAAGGTCCAAGAATGGATCCTGGCCTGTTTTATTCCCTATTAGGCCAATAGACTAAAGGACTGACAAAGAAAATATCTCAGAAAATGACTTCTAAGGCTTTGGGTATATATAGTTCATGGCCTCATTTTCCATGTCATTTGGTTCTCTGAGAATACATTTTCTTGTATCTTCTGAAACAAGATGATGTCACAACCTGCAAAGGTGCTACAGCTACTTGGTGCACAGCTGGTGATACCACTCAGAGTGAATTCTGAAAAGAAGCCTTCATAAACCAGGTGCTAATTGCAAGGCCTAGGCAGATCCAATTCAAAGTGTAACATACTGAGCGGGTGTCTTGGATGCCATTAGGAAATAATAATAATAAAAACAACCAAAAAGCACATTTCTTTGACTGTCTAAGAAAGTATTTTTGTGTTGAAAGAGACAGCATTCCATGATGTCCCTTCATGAAGATGCTTTCCAGGATACTAACAGCCATCCTCTAAAGTATTCCACACTTCCACTACATGCCACAAAATCCTTTTTTTTCTTTTTAGTATGTGTATGGACCTCTTTGAACAGCACAGGCTGACATGCCCATATTTCTCTTTCATTCCCCAGAATGAAAGCTGCCATCATTTTTAAGGACATGCTGCTAAGTGACAAGCCTGCTGGGAGAGGACCACATGCACCCTATTCTCAGCCTGTCTCATCCATTACAGTGCTACCAAGAAGAACAGTCTGCGCAAGGATCAACAGTGAGGGAAAATACGAGGGAAAGTTAATTCATCATAGCAGAGTAAGGGAGCAGAATGGCTAAGATGCTGCCACAGATAGAAGGGCCCTCTTGCTAACAATAGCCTTCAAAAGTGTCTCTGTAGACAGGGATGGTTCTTTATCTGCCTCCTGCCAGCTACCTAAGTGAACACAAATTTAGCAGAGCTTCTGAAGACACTCAACAGCAGCCTCACCACAGAGAGATGGATGAAAGCAGTGCCAACCTGCAACATGTTAGAAAGTCCATGTTGGTGGCAGTCACTTTGCAGCCTTTACTAAGTGAGTGGATGGTCTCAGGACAGTTCCTGGGACACAAGTGTCTTGATAGTTAAAGTCACCAATGTCACTGGCCATGCTGCTAGTGTTCTCTGCAAAGAATCCAAGTGCTAAATCCCTATGGGTCTCAAAGGTTTAAATAGCTCTACTTGAGAGGGTGCATGGTGGCACAGACTCCTGTATGGCCTCTGGAAAGACAGTCACTTTGCCAGCTGCTTGAACTTTGAAAGCTTTGATAGAGAAGGAAGCTACACACATATATATATATTTATAGATCTATATATCTTATATCTTATATAAATTAGCTGTTCAAACTCAGAATGTGAAATGGGGCAAATGAGGATGTGAAAGCGGATCTTCTGGAAGACACGTCCTTAATACACCCTGGGTCCTCTCAGTCTTGCTGTGTGACCTTGGAAAATATCCTTTTCCCTCTTCTCCGTGTTGGCCTTTCTGCCACCGCATTAGTTCTCTCTGTTCTGTGTCAGTGGAAATGAAGATATGTGTGAGCTCAGGTGCTTGCACCACAGTTGCATCCTTGGGACATGGTACTGCAGAAAAATGCATGAAGACACTATCTGTACTCCTGCCATGTGCTGGACATAGGATTTCCTCACGGATATCACTTCTTTTTAATTGTGAAATCACATAGAATGAGGGGTATGGCACTGGAATTCATGTTTCAAAGGAAAAAAGTTTCCCTTTCCTTGATATCTCAAGAAACTATTTGAAGCAAATAGTTGTTTTAAACTGTATTTTACTCTAAACTAAGCTAAAATGTACAGTATGTACAGAGAGGTTGGCCAACCACAGTACAAACCCAATGACTTCTGATTACCTTTTCTTTTCCCTTTTGATTAAGTCTGAGGAAATGCCTAGAGGCCTCCTACAGAGCAACATCTAAACTCAATTAGCATGGGAATTTACAGTCTTACAAAAAACAGCAATTATGCTTCTTATTCCAGCTGCACCTCTGATGTCCCAGATAACTCCCCCTGTGCTTTTAATTTTTCTGAAACACTGAAGAATATGCAAGGACTGAATAACCTATTCTGCATGTTCCTGAATGACTGGACATAAGACAAGAGGAAAGATGACAAAATTTCATCTTTGCATATTGTGTTTGCACAAAGGAGTGAGAGGAAAAACATTTCACTACATATCATATAGGATATGCCTATATGCCTTTGGCTCTTCTAGATAGCATTGCTTTGTTGGATTTGTTGGATTAATCTACTTAGTTATGTGTGTGTATGTATGTGGTTTTTTTTGTTTTTTTAGCCATTAAAAGCATTATTTTATTATATTAAATTATATAGGTTATGTAGTTTTTTTCATGTCCTTTTCAAGGTATTATTTGATTTGAAAAGTACAAAATGTTTCAAGTGTCTATGTCATAATATTTGAAAGAATATACAACTAAAATTAGTTACACATTATGATTGTTATACAACAATAACTAAAATAAACAACAATAACTAAACTAAACAATAACTAAAAGTTATCATTAGACTTGAGAGATATTTTTATTCTGAATTTTTGAATCAATATTTATTGATGAGAGTGCTGATTATTTGTATACATTCAGGTTGAGATAACATTTAATAAAAGTAAAATTAGACTATTAAACAAAGAGATCTGTTGGTGGAATGCCAGCATATTTTTTTCTAACAAGGTTAAGTAAACTAAGGAATTAGGTTATCAAAAATGTATTTATTCTTATCATCCACCACCACAGTGTCCCTGGAGGATAAGTGCTAAATAATCAGTACAATTTCAGCTATTTAAAACATGCAGTTACCATGTGGGGATTGAAATCATATACCCAAGTTCAAAGGGGTGATACAATTCTAGTGGAAATGGTGATTATTTTGTGGCTATCACTGCCCACCATTGACATATAAACAATCCTCAGTGTTAAATTCTGTGTACTGTAACATTTTTTCAGCTATACTTGCTATTATTTATTTCTGCACTGCCTAGAATTCCTCTAGATAGATGTATTTTTATTGTACATGAGTGTAATTTTGCACTCTGACATGTCAGTTCCAATATGTTATTGGCAATCCTATAAATAAGTATTTGTTACAGGATTCCTCTTGACACTTCCCGAGCTACTCCACATGTCCTACAAACTATCTAATTAGAAAAAGATAAAACATTTTCTCTCTGTCATCCTGCTTCAAAAATTATTGTATTGTTTGCATAACTCAATCTTGCCTGATGCAGTATCCCTTTTCCCACTAAAATAAGCAAAACTTTTGCCATTTATTTCCATGGTCACAGGACCAGATCTCTAGACCTGGCCATGTAGCCCATTAGCTTTCATTCAGAGTGACTTCCGACACAGTTCTAAAATTTCAATATAGCCTATAGCATCCTAAAATAAAGTTATTTCTTGGGAAATCCTCATTTTGCATCAGTCTGGGACCTCTGAAGGAATTTCCTTTCTCCAATTAAAATATATTTACATATAGCTATATATACATATATATATATATAGTGCTGACTCACTCTGTGCAGCTCTCTTGCACAAATGCAACCCTAACATTGATACAAAAATTCATGTTCATGCATCTGCCAAAATAATCGTTGCCTCAGGTATCATCTTGAGACCACCAGAATAGGTCTAAGAGCATCTAGGCTAGTGCTTCAGATCCTGACTGAGAGAATGGAAAAGACTGGGTGATCACTCCTGAATCCTCTAACCCTTTTTTTTACAATACCCTTCCACATATCCATTCCCTCGGTGCTCATTTTAAACTTACTTTGCAAATAGCGATAATAAGTAAGGATGGAGAGGTATAAAGTGATGAGAAATATCACTTGCACAAACTGTAAACCTGGAGGAATGTGAATCCCCTTCTATTCTCCCAGTTAGCAAATTCCAAGTGTTTATGTTTTTCTTCTTTCTTGTTTTTTTCTTTCAGTGTATAAGGAAGATCACTGTGCCATCCTGCAATGCACACTCATTGGTTTGTACTCTTTCCCCTGTTCCTAAAGAGCATATTTATAATAAGAAAATCTTGCATGAGTGGAGTGCTGGCATTTTTCCCAGTAAGGAGCAGAGCACTGGCAGTTTTCCTGAACTGAGAGGGACATTTCTATTTTGTCCCTTTCTGCTTCGCTGCAAGAGTGATAAAAAATGTGCAGCAATAAAAGGAATCAAGAAACCAATTAATCCCGTGGTTAATTCCGGTTGGGAGTCCTGCTCTTTCACTCAGACATGTGCTACAGCATTCATGCCGCTCTCATTTTCCTGTTTGTCTTTGACTAACACATGTATATGTTGCAGACCAGGTGGCCATCGTGGAAAGCAGCTGTGCCCAGGCCTGAATACGAGTGAGGAGCTTCATCACCAGAAGGTTTTGCATGGGAATTATTCCATGGCTGTGATCAGCCTTGCTGCCCTTTGCTATCCTTGTTTGATGCTGTTGCTATAACTTTCAGAAGCAGAGCAATGAGACCTGCAGGCAGCATTCTGCACAACTGCATATTGTGAATTTACATGCAAGCATAACAGCATTTGCTGTTTCTTTGTTTTTCCTCAATTCATTGCCTAATAATTCCTAACATCATATTTGTCCTTCTTTTTTGTTGCCACTGAAATGTGAACTGTTATTTTCAAGCGATGTCTCTGCCATCTCTTTCCTAAGTGGTAAAAGCTATTTCCAGTACTAACAGCTGGCTTGTAGGTTTAGCATTGTTTTTAACTCTGCACATAAACATTTTTTTTAACACTAAATTTTATCCTTTTATACAGTTATTATCTTGAAATCTTTGGCACACTCTTTAGTTTTGAATAAACTGAATAATTTCATGTCAGCAACAACATCACCAGCTCATTACCTCATTCCCTGCATGACTATTATAAACAGCACAGGCACCAATACAAGTCCTAAGGCTGCTGCTCATAATGTCCCATCATTGCAAAAAAAAAATGATCATTTTGTTTCTTATCTGCTTTGTTTCTCATCTTCCATTCACTTTTTATAGACAAACCTTCTTTCCTACACTGTTACATCCTATTTGGTGGGGTTGCAGCAGCATTTCTTTGCAGCAGGGCACTGTTGAGACATTTTTAGAATCAAAACACACTGTGCCAACTCCTTTTCCTTGCATACCTGTTCATTTGACCTGTCAAAAATGACTACTTAGCTTATTATGTACCTCACATGTACGTTATGTACCTCAATACACAGATTCTTCCTGGCATATTAACTATGAAACATAATAAAATTCCAGTATGAATACTCCAGAATGGTATCTCTACAAAATCTTCTATAATCTTGTGACATTCTTGCAAATAGATGGATTTTTGATTTGTTCTAGGGTCCCCTTCTACCAGCAGTCTACCCAGAGTCATCATGAGCTCCGTGTTTTCTCAGTTGTATTTTGGGCTGATTCTCTGGATCCAACCCTCTGCTCAGACCCTTAAAAGTTCCCTTTCCGGCCCTTCATTTATTTCACACAGCCTTTGAGACACAATCTTGTTGCTTGCTGGGTTGTCACTAAACGTTGGTAGCACTGAAACTATGTCAGCCAAGCTGCAAAAGACTCACAAAAGGAGAATGGACAAAGGCAGAACCAGAGCAAAGTACAGGATATGATAAAACAACAGTTAATGAAGAAATGTGATTTATTTATATATATATATATATAATATTAACTTGAGCTTGTTTTCTGGAACCTATTTTGAAGCTTAAAATCACTGAGTTATTGGAACCGCCTGAGTGGGTGAGATAGTCCCTTTGCCTTAATGTTATAAGTGATAACATTACAAGAATTCCATTAGGGTAGCATGAAAATCAACCTAGTACTTCTCTGGAAGAGGAGTAATTGAAGATTAAGATCTACACATCTCCATTCTTAACATCAGATGATTTATTTCTAAAATGTTCTAATTTGAATTTTCATGAGTACAAGGCTCATGAGTACAAGGCTATTATTTTACTGTTGAAGGTATAGTACTGCAAACAAAAGTACAGAAACATTTACCACAGTCTCCCTAGTGCTTCAAAATTGTGGGTACCTCCTTGTTCTGGGTGCTTAGATAAAAAAAGTCTTTAATGTGTCTTCATGTTTCCTACTATACCAAATTTTGTCTGACTAAAGAAAGATAAGCTTCCATTTCAGAGGTAACCATCTGATTAGCGCAATAAGATTTTCTGAAGACGTTCTCTTTTCATCCTAACATGAAACTATTTTAAATCCTGGTCTACTTGTATAGGGCAACTAAAGAATAGCTCTAAACTTGAATAGGACTTCACTACTCTGTTTAATTACAAATACATTCTAACTCTACACCTCCAACACTTTTTTTTTTTTTTAATTAGCTCTACAAGTTTGTTCCCATCTGAGTTCACTGGTCAAGAGGTCTGAATAAGAAGGACTTTTGAAAAAGAGTGATCAAATCATTCTGATTTTAACTACAATAAAGTAATTTCATTGTCTCCGAGTGATTTACTCAGGTGAGTCTCACTTTGAGTGATGTTTTCAGGATTTGATGTACTGGCATTACTTTCTTTACAGTCTTATGTGAAAATGAAAAAAAAAATCTATATTCAATAGATCTGTATTCAATAGATCTATATCCAATACTTGCTAGGTTTGCAGTTGTGTTCAATTGCTGTAAGAAAACATGAACGATTTTTTCCTGCTTTTTTGCTTTGGGATCAAAAACAACGAAACAAAACTGGTATGAAAGCATAGGTAAAAGAAATTATTTGGAATTCGGAAGTTGCATAATCACAGTGCCTCAAGGCTCATGTTTTTTAGTATTGGCTTGACTCAAGAACTGAAAATCATTTTCTATGAATAACTAGGGTATTAATAGGAGTAAGCCCATGTGTGACCAAATGCTACTCTTACTTGCATCTCTGCAAATCTCGGATCACAGTCCTGTCATTAGAAATGCATCTCGCCTTGCTGGATTTCAGCCAGACAGTATTCATCCTCCTCATTTAACAGCTGTCTTCACTTCCACCGTTTCTCACGCTACATATAGCCCTTCCTCACTCTATATGAAAGTACACTGTTGGAGGACTTGTTCAGGTTACACACACTGCAACTCCATCTTAAAAAAAAAAAAAAAAAAAAAAAAAAAAAGGATGCCAAATTTAAGCTAATTAAAGATGGAAAATTGCTTCTGCTCAGATGAGCATTTGCAGGAAGCTTTTCCTATCATTTCTTTTTTTGAGGGGTCAGAAATGAGTTTTACTGAAAGGAGAGGTGGAATTGATGCTGAAAGGACCCATCAAGGGTAGTATGTATGCTCCTCTAATCCCTTCATGAAACAACCTAGCATAATCCCATTACATCACTGTGCTCTCTCATTTTACCCCACCAAATTGGAATCAATATTACTTAGGACAACATTTCATTACAATTTTATGCTCCTAATTATAATATATACGGCAGCTATTGGACTGCTTGTCGATTCAAGTGCCCTTGCCAAGGTAACCTGTAAACTGCATTATATAGGATTTATTACATCATTTCCTTTGTGAATATAAGGTGATTATCACCTTCATTAGTAGTCATAGATGTATGCACTATTGTATTTTAAATGTATTAGTGCCTTCCATGTGGCAAATGGTAATTTACAATTACAATCGCTTCCCCTTAATCGTTATACTACAGTCCGTTAGCAAATTATACTTTCTAAGGGCTAGCAACATTTTCTTTTCTTGAAATCATCCTTGACACCCAAGGACTTTAGCTTCTTGAATAGTTGCTTGCTGTTTGTTTTTTACTCTAATCTCTACATGACTTTCACCACTCACTAGCATCCTTGCAAACCTTTTATTTTTAAGGTATCAACCCAACAATATCCAATATAATTCCCAGAATGATGTTTATGCTTAAAAACTCAAAAATATCACCCTAACTTGACAGGCCTGAGATACGCAGAAAATAAGCATCTGTCCTAAATTATGGTTAGAAAATCTCTAGAAAAACCTTCAGAGGGATCTCTTAATGATTAAGAGTTGACAACTCTAACTGTTGCTCAGTTCAATTCAAAATCTATGTTTCCTGTTAAGACTCAATTAATATTGGATCAGAGGTAAGAATACCATATTTTGACTCAAATGCAACAGTCCTACTTTGGTTTTCCTAAAGGCTTTCTAGACAAGAACAGAGAGGAAACTAAAAACAAAACCCAAAGCTAAAACCTAACCAGAGGAAGCATGAACTAACTACATTGTTTAAACATAACTGCAGGCTTGAATTCACAAAACTAGCCTTTAAAGCCTTCTACATGACCATAAATGAATGAAAACAATTTGAAGAGTGGTCAGAAACAGTAGAGTTGAACACACCAAGAATGTTGCATTCAGACCCATGCTTCTGCATCAGAACAGTTTGAATGAGTGAGGTTGACCAAAAGACCCCTGAGAAGAGATGCTGGTTCACATATCCTCCAGCTGCAGTCGCCACTTAGCTCAGTAGGAGATTTTCTAATCTCTGTTTCACCAGCATTAGTGTTGAAGAATGATGGGATGTTCTGTCAAGACTGAGGCAAAGTCTTCCTTTCTTTGGCTTTAAAAGTCAGAGATTTAATCCTTCACAGTTTATATACTTCACTGCCTGCTACAAGCTGGTTTAACCCTTTACTATTACCAACAAAGCAAGCACTTTTCTGAAGAAGGACCAAAAAAACAGCTAAGAAAAGACAGAGCTAAAGTGTCTTTGGTAGAAGGTTCTAATTCATGAACAAATGGTCTGCAATATGCACATGAAAGGGAAAGAAAGAGAAATGAAATACAGAGGAGTACTTGCGTTTGGGCCAATGCATTAGATGCATTAATTTATTTATGGTCATAAGAACCCAAACTTTATTTAATGAAATTTCTCTTGGAAAGAAATCAACGTTCTTGATGGATTCAGAGAGCTCCTCTTAGATTCCCTTTGCTTTTTTTTTTTTTTTTTTTCCCTTTTTCTTTTTTACACATATTCACAAAAATGATACGAAAGAGCTGAGGAACAGAACATTTGGGTAAAGTATCGTAAGGCTGATCTACACTTTCTCTAACTCAGGCCACATGTCTCAGCTCAAGAATAAAACACATCATTGATGATCTCTAGAGGTCCCTCCCAACCTCAACCATTCTGTGATTCTTTACAGCCATGGAAGAGCTAATCTAGGTTCCTTGGGACCTCTCACTTCCTGGTCAAAGTACACCATTAGTCTCCTTTTATAAGACAAGCTCTTGATCTTAGCCCTCTAAGTAGTCTGTTTCTACCTCTCTTTCACCTTTCCAGCTTGAATTAGTTTGTCTTAAGCACATGCTGTACATCAGAACAGAGTAACCTTAGGGTCATTTGCAATGGCATTATTTCTGCATATCTCAGGTGAGAATGCTTGAGTTAATAAACCCAAGGGTCTTCTTGAATGCAGCACACCAGTGCCTCACAGCCCTCCTCCAGTCAATGGAGACCATTGATGATGCTACAAGGGGTGGTATCATCTATCTGAGTATCTTTGTATTTTACTAGTGAAAAATAAGCTTAATTCATCTGAAGTATTACTACAAGGAAAACAAGATAGATTAATCTCTACCTCTATCTGTATAATCTACCATATATTTTTTTCTGAATAGCTATGACAGAATGCACTATTAGTAATGATACGTGATTCAGAAAGAATTGCTAGTTTGTCATATAGCAGACATGATCTAGCCTGTATTGAGTAAAAAAACTTTCAAATGACAGGCATAAATGTCAGTTCATTTTGAAGGATTGATTTTCCTTTCTCTTTCCAAAGGAGACCTGCTGTCTTTGGATTTGATTGCAATAAGGTCTTAAGTGCTTTCTAATATGTCTTACTAAAGAAGAAACTGCTCTCATTTGCTTAACAGTGGTAAGCAAAATTTTAATTTGCTATTGATCTTTAAGTTCTGATGAGATTTTAAATAAGAGGAGCAATTTAATCTTCTCTTTAAAAAAAAAATAAATAAAAATGTAAAAAAAAAAAAAAAAGACCCCTTACCATTTAATTTTTGAAGTGGATTTACAGACAGAAAAACTTGTCTCTCTGTCCTGGTAACACCCTCTTTACTTTATGTGATTGATAGATAGACAGACAGATAAATAGACAAAAAGACAGATAGTAAAAGAGATAAACAGCACTATAGAACGTATGAAAACCACAGTTTCAACTCTTTTAGAGTACAGAGATGACCAGTAAGCATACAAATGATGGTATGTGATCCCAAAGGTGTAAGAAGGCAAGTGCTAACAAAGTACACATCTATTCTCTTATATTCCAAAAAAATAGTATTAGGACATAGATAATGAGAAAGTAACTCAGAGATCAGGATTATTTTTTTTATGATTGTACTAGAGATACTTAAAAAGCACTTAAGAAAAAAAAAGTACTAACTTCTCAGAGGTATGGGACAAAGGAATGGTTCTTTTCATAGAAACAGTTCAAAGCTCTTTGCTTTCTTTCTATAAAGCTGGACTAGCCATACAAGGCAAACAGACTTATATTTTAGTAGGTAGCAGAACAGATGGTCTTTTTTCACCTCTGATACTTTTTTCCAAGCATAAATGTATAAATATAGTTTATAAAAAATGAAACATTTCATATAGGACAAGCATCTTCTGTGGAAATACATGTTTAAGAAAAAGAGCACGTGAGAGTATGATTCAAAAGGTACTACATTTTATATAATAATAATTGTTTCTTATTAAAAACAAATGGGACACTCAGAAAATACACAAAAAACCCTTTTCCCAGCCCATACCAATCTGAGATTTTATCCTTTTAGAATTTTATTTTCCACCCCTCAATTCCTATTACTTTGATGACCTTGTTTAAAAGATTCATCCCTTGAAGTACTAAAAATTAATGACTGCATTTAAAGGCATTCCTGGCTTCAACAGATATATATAACTGACAAGCGTATCCTCCCTGCATTTGTGCTAGTATGGCATTCTCATTCCCATATTACTGATGACATTCTCTCTTTCTTTTTTAAGCTACTCAAAATATCCCACTTCCAAAACTTAATAAAAAGAAGCAAAATCTGACATAATTAAAAGTGGTGGAAGTTGTAGAGTTATCTGAAGGAGACGGCTGACTTCTAAAGAGTTACTGGAGAGGAAAAGGGGATTACAGCAAATCTGAGCTCTTTGAGCCAGCACATGTTGCAGGGCAAAAGGAAAGAAGTAGAAATGTTCCTGTGCATTCATGAATTTATTTAGATTATGCTGGCTGAAAGGGGCACTGAAAATGCTGTCCTGGTTTCCTCTTGGCAGGCAGAGCCATCCCAACACAATTAAATCCAAAATCCATTTAATAAAAGCACAAATCATATTCAAAAGCAGCAGTAGGTCTCCCAGCTACTCCTGAAGCCAAATGCATCGCACAGAAGCCAAATGCAGCTTGGGGAATTTGGTAAAGGAATTTTGAGGCACTCACTGAGGAAATTTATAAGAAGCTGCAAACTCGGTCACACAACAGTGTTTGAGAATGTTTGGCTTTTCTAGGCATCCACATGTCCCATCTGCTTTTCCCAGATATTGGACTCTGGAATAACTTTTTCATTTTCATAGGCAGAACTGTGAGAAGGAGTGGGTTTTGCTGAAAAGGGGCAACATGTTTTTTAAAGGAATAATGAATAACTGTGTTCCACATTGATTAAGATGGGCATTAAGATGGCCAAAATGGACATCTGTGTAGGGAAATCAACCTGTATGGGAAATGCTTCATAGGTCTGAAATCAAACTGGAGATGAAAAGTTGCCTGTGAGTCAGTAAAATGGTTGGTTTACAGATAAGGATCATTGCCAACATAAAAAGTCAAAGTAGATCCATGACCTTGTGGACCACCAGCAGTCTATGTACAGTTTTGATCTGTGAATTTAGGAAAATGAATTTTACTAAATATGTCTTATCTTTTTGCTCTCACAGCAGGAATTTTTTTTTGTTTTTCTTGAGATTATTCTTACAGAGACCCAATTAATGCCAAGTAAACTTTGATAAATTTCAAACTATTCCTTTGTGGCTATGAGTTTCAGAGTTTTGTTACTCTATCCAATAAACCATATAAAAACTATAAAGATTTGCTTTTAACACAAATAGTTACAATATTTACAATAGTTAGTGTAATCCATACTGAAAACTTCATTGTTCTTTGTTTTAATGACTGGCTGCATTAGCACACAGGAGACAGCAAGTCTGGATAAGGGACTTAGTCATTAGACAAAGACTATTAAACTATTTAGTCATCACTGATAATATGATTTACCATGTTATTATGCTCATTATTTTGTATTGATGGGTTCATAAATGCTTAAATCACAGACATTGCCTCTGCTTAGCTAGACTCTACCTGAAAACTTGATCCTCTCCTTCAATACACTTCCAAAATTTCTTAGGCCCACCACCCAGTGGAACACAGGAGGTTTTCCTCAGTTGTTAGAATTATTCCCAGCACAATTTTGACCAGGATTAGCTTGTATTGCCCCAAATAGTTTGTAGTTTGAGTGCTAGCAAGGACAACAGATCATTCCCCCACAAACAGACTGAACGGGGAAACTCTATGTCAGTGCGATCTGGGCAGTGTTTTTTAACATGGATGTCACAGTAGATCTTTGCTTTTCTCATGCCAGGGGACAAAAAGAGAATATGTGCAAGACAAAAAAAGACCTATTGAAATTATAGACTTCACTGCATAGACTTACAGCAGATTCTGCTGACGATGGATACAGGTCCATGATATGCCTCAAGAAAGTCATCACTGGCTTCCTCAAAATATTCCTAAGCATAGTTGCAATGCTAAACACAGAAAGAAACCTGTTTGCTTGCATTGGCAGTAACATACCACCTACTTTTAGTTTCTCTTTTTTCCCCTCTACTACCATTAAGCCAGGGTGCTCTTTGAAACTGGGACTGCTGAGCAGGGCTCAGCTGAATTTGCCTCAGCTGTTGAAGTGCACTGGCTTTTGCAAACTGGCTGATCACAGTGAACCCATTACGGATGACACCTCCAGAGCTCTGGGATACTTCAAAGGAAACACACCAACAAGGGGGAGCAGGAGGGGGAGGAATTTGCATTTTAAATGTGATGCTTCCATGAATGAGTAATAAGGGATTTGGAAGGCTGGCCACTAAGAATTAGTAGAAGAAAAAAAAAATCTTCACTGGTGCTATAGCTAATTCTTCAAGCCTGTTTTCCAGTGATATTAACACATTGTGGAGGTTTTGAAACCAGAAAGATTAGAGAAGTACCAATTAAATAAGCTATTCTGATTAGATATGATAAGAACTTAATCTTGTCACACCTGAAAGCTGTCAAAGTGGGTGGCTGGACTTTTGTTTTCTTTGACCAGGCATTTTGAGGAAAGAAGCATGTGGATTAATATCAAGAAAATTGGACTGTATCAGTTACTATGTTACTTTTTTTTTTTTCAGTGTTTCTTTAAAAAGGCATAATTCCCCAGGGGTGCAACATTCAGCAGGCCCCTGTAAAGAACAGGTTATGATACCAGTAACTTAGATTGATTTAACCTGTACTTAGGCTTACACTACTCTGAGAAAAATGTGAAAATAGAGTCAAGTGAGGACTTGTGTGTCCTTTATTATTACCAGCATCATTATTGTTAGTGTTTTAAAGACATATATGAGACAGGACCCCTTGCCACATACCCATGCAGAGCTCCTCAAACCTGCCTTTCAGCAAGTAACTGTCTGTATCACCACATAGGCTGAGATACTGCAGAGATGAACACAGCACAGGAATCCAATCAGGAATAAAAAGGATTTCTAGTTTTAAAAAGCCTTGTCGCTGGGTCTCAGGCAACTCATGCTCACAGCTGCCAAACTGCATCCTAAACTTTGAAAGAGAAAGATTCATTCTCTGCTGTCATCTTTGGAAAAATAGAAGATGGATTCATCATTAAATCACATCTAACCAAGTGCAATTGGGTGCAGGAAATCCATCTAACACAGGATGAAAATGGTGGAGAGGTTACCAAAAGAGCTAACTACTTGGGAATAACACAGGAGGAGATGTGGTCCTACACTTAGCTTTAGTGCAGTGTTTTGCTGTGATACTGGGAAAATCACTTGAACTATGTGCCTCTGTTCCTTCAGTCACTAAAGCAGAGATAAAAACATGTACTTTCAAAGGCATTCAGAGATTGCCAGACGATAAATTGTGCTACAGAGGGAGAAAGGATGCTGCTGATGATTATTATTATTACAATAGAGAAAAAAAAAGAGGAAAATATGATAGTTCCCTTCTTTGTATATTCCAATATCATTCTGAAAAGAAAATACAAAGCTATTTCTGGAATCTTGGAAAGCACAAAATAGCAAAATAAATAGCAAAACTGGGGAAAAAATGTACATAGTATCTTTCATGAATATCAGAAATATTTTGATATTTATATGATTAAAAAATAAACAATTACTAGAGCACTGCTTTCATTACTTATTCTGCTCTCATTAGCTGGAAATGAGCTTCATGTGATGCCATTTAAGCTGCTGTATCAAATGCATTTCCAAGGTAAAGTTCAAATAAAAAGCACTAAAGCATAAATAACACATTTCAGAAACTTTAGTCTAATCTTTGTCTTAGTTTGATCTTTTTAATATAAAGGACAAAGAAAATCCTTTTCTTTAGAAGTTCTATTTGTTTCTTGTGAGTCTGGATTCCTGTTCGTTGCTTTGAAGGGATTGCTTGCAGCAGTGAATCAACCTGCAGCGAAAATGTCATCAGTCCTAGTTTCAAGTACAGAGTCCATGAATACAGAGCTGATTCAGTACTATATTTAAGCATTTACTTAATATAACTGAAAGTCAGCTTAAGAGGTACTGAAATGTTTTGTTAGCTTTCTGGTGATTTAGCAAAGACAGAAGAAGCAAATGCAAAGCCCTGGAAGAGCTCAGAAATAGTGCACCATAAATCTGAACTCTGCACCAGCACATTACAGCTACTGATGTGTTGTAATCAAGTGATTATTAGTTACCTGATTTACCAGTGAAGGACTACAAGGATGATGAAGGGTCAGGAATATCTCATAGGAAGAAAGACTGAGAGAGCTGCGACTGTTCAGCTGGGAGAAGAGAAGTTTCAGGGGGATCTTATCAATGTGCACAAACATCTGATGGGAAACTGGAAAGATGATGGGGCCAGGCTCTTCCCAATAGTGCCCAGAAAAAGGATGAGAGGCAACAAGTATAAACTGAATCTGGAAATTCCACTTGAACATCAGAAAATGCTTTGCTATTACTAAGGTTCTTGAACTGTGGAACATGTTGGCCAGAAATAAGCACTCTGCTTATGGAGTCTCTATCCTCGGAGATATTCAAAACTGAACATGGCCCCACTCATAGAAACCTTCTCTAGGTGACTGTGACTAGCAGCTGTGTTGGACGAGGTGATCTGAAGAGGTCCCTTCGAACTATAACTCTATGATGCTGTGAAATATTAGCAAACTGTTTTTTGTTTTCTTAAAGATTTACTGCATTTTTTTTAATATATATTTGCTGCATTTTAGAAGTATTCTGGTTAGTGGCAGGATGAGAGAGTGATGCACTTTACAGTAGTGGTTCCCACTACTAGAATTGTGGAAATGGGACCAAAAGGGCATGAGATTGCAAGGAGTAAACAAATATCAGGCCTGCTGCTCTCAGATTATGTATCTGACAGTTCTCCACCCTTCACTAATCACCAGCTTGTCCAACTCTATATTTTCATCTTTCTCTTAGCAGTGAGGAGCTATTCCTGAAAGCTCAAGAGGAGCTATGATGGCTTTATGCACTTCACTGCTGTCACTGCCTGGTTATGTCAGTAAGTAGCAAAAACTACCACAATCTGAGCTGGGCGAGGTGCATCTTGGGTTAGACCTTGTAGGACTCATTTCAGCAATATGGCCAAGTTTATTCGCCCAGTTCATGGAGGCTGGGTGTATGATTGCCATCTATAGCACAGTAAGACACAACCAGTATGTCCAGAAATGTTCATTCATTTTATTCATTGTATTTTTCATTATCCATTTTCTTCATCATGCTTTAATGACTCCCATCAGGTCACTCGGTTGAACGTGTCTCTTGCCTTTACTTCTTTTTTTTTCCAGCCTTTTGAAAAACATTTATCCAGACTTGTGTATAGTCAGTAGAAAGTAGCAGGCATCTCCTCAGATATTTAATCTTAATCAAAGATAAAACTTAAAGCTAGTTGGGACTAATTAGACTCTGCTGAAAAAGCTAAGAAAAGCTACACCTTTTTAGACTAGAAAGGAGCTTAGAGAACACATTCTGAAAATCTAACTTTTAGATGGCCAAATTTAGGAATATGAACATCCTCTTCCTCCATTTGACCCAGTCTGCTTCTCCTTTTATAGTGTTACAGCTAGCTCACACAGGGATTTTTTTTGTGTGAAATAAGATATAAGAAAGAGAATCTTTTCCTGATGAATATCAGCACCTTTCCCAAGGAAAGGAGAGTCACCAGCCAGGCAAAAAAAACAATTAATGGTTTGGTGGGGGTGGTGAGGACTGTTTCCATCTGAACTTTTTGATAGCGAAAAACGTAACAGAGCTGGAAGTAATAGAGTGCTGATATATAATTTATATATGTATGTATACACACATATCTATATACGTATAATGAAGACAGATGACCTACTGCAACACAATAAAATCAGTTATGTGGGGACCCCAATAGATAGGATCTGTTGGCTTTAAATACACACAGAAGAGTTCCTGGTATCCACAAGAAAATTAGTGGATCAAATTCATCCCTAAAGTACTCTACAGACATCACCAAACACACGTCACTGATATTTTTAGTTAATTTTTCTAATTATGGTCTTTAAAGAGAGAGAAGGGGCAGATAAAGTGTCTCTGAACTTGAAAGGTGAGAGCATGGGAGCAACTGCTACAATTGCTTTACAGCATCCAGCAAGTTACTTATCCTCTTTGAATCTTAGTTTTGCTGCCTCTAAAACAAGGGTATGGACAGCTCTATACCTTGGAAGGGAGCTCAGACTCATAAGTCACTGCTGCCAAAAGACCTGCTGTGTGAAAGGCATGTAGTGCTTTTATTAACATCTACCTTCTAACATCTTCCCTCCAACACACCGTCCTACAGTCCTTTATGAAAGGAATGTGAGGAATACAATAGTGTTTAGCACTACATGCTGCAACCGCTTTTTATTCTAACGAGGACAGTATCTGGCTTCGTGTTGAGCTCCAGAATGGACAAGCTGATGGTTCATTTCATAATACAATATCCTTTTAAAAACTCATTTTATTTTTTTTTTACACTTGGCTACATATAATTCTGCTGTCTATACTTTGAGAAGCAAGTCCTTGTACTAAAGCTTTGTAAAACCTGATAGTCTATTTCTCATTATGTCCATAGTAATTTCAATTATTTTCCTTTGTCTAAAACTTGTTACACTTTGATGCCTGTGGACATGTTAGGTAACTACTTTTTAATTATCTGACTCAATACACAACAAAAGACTATTCTGTGCGGTTCTCCTCCCAGGGTCCTCTTATTAATCTAAGCATTAATAATTCTTTCCCTTAATATTGCAGAGCTGGAAGAACTTAGCAAATTTGCCTTCCTAAAACACCTTTGAGTTAGAGAAGACCCCCAAGACATGTAACCTAAATGGATAATTAGTCTAAACACATTTATGCAAATTTAGAGAAGAGGAACATAGGGAAAAACAAGTCAAAGATTTGCATCAAAACTAAGAATTAAGCTTGAATAGTCACTTCTCTTTCCTTAAGAGTCACCAAGCAAGTCCTTATCTGGTAAGTGTATAGGATGAAAATAAAAAAAAAAATAAAAAATAAAAAAAAAAAAAGTTTTGTGCATCTTTGTGCATCATGAGATATAATAGCTTCTTCATTCCTGGGGCTTTTCCATCTACATGAAGAGAGTGATGGGACTCCAACTGGGTCTTACTGTCTGTCCTCCTCAATATCATGTCTCTCTAATATCAGAGGAGACACATTTGCTAAGTCTTTGCTATGTAAGGGTTTCCCAGGGAAAGAACCAAAACCTTCAGGCAGAACTTCCCAATTCCTTTCACTCACTTTGTTGACTATCACTCCCATGCATAAGCAAAAATACAACACAAGCCCTCATTTATTTGCTGACTTTCAGTGGATGAATCAAGCATAGTGGGTCTTACACACCCTCTACCACAGCTATTCCAAAAGGCTAAAAATTAAAAAAAAAAAAAAAGAAAAACAGTGAAACAGCTTTACAACTTTTGTGACGAGGTATGGTGCAATATCTCACTATGCCTATGAGGTACTCAAAGGCCATGCCCACTTCCAGACACCATAAAAGAAGCCAAAAATGTACAATAATGTTGCCTAAGGGCGACAAGGGAAATCCACAATGCCCAAAGCCAAGGAACAGGAGGTGATAAAATGCACTGCAAAACTACAAGATATGCTTAAGTAGTATTGACTTAAACCAGGCCTTGTCTATGTGGTATTGAGGACAGGGATTATCTTTTGACACAGAGGGATTATCTTTTAGACACTAGCAAAAGTCCAAACAGGGGCTCCTCCCTCAAAAGAAAACAAAACAAACCTCTTCTGAAATACCATCCTCACCTGAAAAAAATGGCTCAACTGTAAGACTGTTTCTGCTGAATCAGGTCTGGGTGCTATGAGTTAAAAAAAGTGTTGAAAATAATATTAAGTTCAGAACAAGGCTTAGTAATCTCAGTAAATGCTAATAGAGTTTTAATGCTTTTTTCATTAACTTCATGCCCTTTCATATAGAGCTGGAGGGCTACTCAATGATAAGAAAACCCCCACCGATTTAGACAAGTGAATGGATGCTAAATGCTAACGTTGGAAGCACTGGGCATTGCCCACAGCAGGGCTTTGACAGGATAAAGATTTTATGGAGTGTCACATCAGGACTTGTTGAGCAGGCTGAATGTCAAGAGAAAAAGCAACAGCAGGGAAAAAGGAGAGCAGGAGTATCTCTGAGTTTTTTTCTTTGAAACTGCAATAATAAAAAAAATCTTTTCTGTAAGTAGCTAAAAACCCAATATAAAGCTCAAAAAAAGAAGATTAATATATATGTGTTTGTGTGTATATATAAATACATACACACACACACATATACACACACATATCTGACAGTGAGCAGAACTCCTGCCTTTCACTGGAAAATCAGAGATAGGATGACAAAATTCTGAAGCTGAAACTTCTTCATTACATTTCAGCAGGGGATTTGGTTAGCTGAGGTGCAGCACCAAGTCTAATACTTTTTTGTTGATGGCGGGGTTTGCTTGTTTGTCATAGTCATGAGGATAGCTCCTGTATCCCTGCATGGAAGTGCAGGCCTACGATGGCAAGAACAATGTTCCCCCAGGGCTTTATTTTATGTTTCTAGAGCTGAGCATTAGTCCATTGCACCCCTTTTCCTCTCTATTTGATATTTTCCCTGGTTGTATATTAAAGTGGGTGAGAAAATCAATCATCATGCCCATTTGAATGGTTGCTCATCTGCACATAAAAAGTTTCAACTAAATCCTGCGGTACCTACACCGGGTTCAGTGGCTTCCAAGTTGATGTCCAAGTTGATGTTGACCTAAATGGTTTATAGAACCTCTCTGTACAGAGAGGAAAACATCTGAAGAGACCAAATTCTCCATTAATGTGCATGTAGAAGATAAAGTAACTTGTGCCTGTGGTTAACTTCCACCATTTCCACCATTTCCACAGAGAAGGTCTGCCCAGTACGACTAAAATGAGATGGGATGAAACATACTTTAAATGTCATGTTTCATACAAACTGGTACAAAATTTGAGTTCATTACTTAGACTCTTTGCAGTGGTTATGATAAACTTGATGGTGCCTTTGTTCTTTGAGGGAGACAGGAATTAAGGATTTGCTTGGATACCTGAGTCAGAGCTCCCACTGTATTAGCATTGCATACTATAAAGGTCCAAGCAATTGCAGGTGTAACTCAACAGCAAGGAAACAGTAAGCCCAAGTTCAGCCATGTAGGCTTTCTGGGATGGACGAGTGCAGAAGAGGGGTTTCTGATAAGAATCAGAGCAAAGGAAGGTATGTGAAAGAATATACAATATATTGCTGGCAGTGGATCTGCCATATATATACATATGTCATCAGATCTGCCAGCTTATATATAAGCTGGCAGGGTATCTGGAGGCAAATGCAGTGCATGAGCCATTCCTAAAAACATAATTTCTAACATGGGAGTTTTTACATAATCCAGATATGCAACTGTGGGAGGGAGCAAGTCAAATTGGCAACCCTGGGATGAACTACCCATCCAACTCACGGTGTCACGATGAAAACTCTGAGAAAGTGTTGCTGGTTTCTGCCTCTAAGCCATGTCATACCTGTGGCATGATTTTCTGACCGTATCAAAATATTATGCTGCTTGTAAGACCAAAAATGTTGGTCAGCTTTTGCTAAAACAACAGACCCACCTACTTTGGATCTCTGCTGTGAGGCAGAAATGTACATCAAGGCTGCCAGATGAGTTAATGTCAAATTAGATGCAGCACCAGCCTCCGAGTCCTTTTATCTGCCACTTTGGCTGAGATCAGCTGATACGTTTCCAACACCTTCTTCAGTTTAAAACTCTGGGGCCTGGAGGCAGTGTGTTTTCTAGAGAAGATTTGCAGTTGGTATGGATAACCCTTATCAGTCCAACCCACATTCAGTCCATCCCACAGTCATGAAAATAAAGCTCAAAAGAATCAGCTTTTTTCAGTATATCCACAGGGATTTTTGCCTTCAAATCACATTTTAGATCATCTTCCCCATAGTATATTCCAATGACGTCTCTGCTTGGAATTTAAGATTCAGGTCAGAGCGAAGACACTCAAATTTTGGACAGTACAATCAGAGGATCCCAGAGTGATTCATTCCATTGGTGGAAATTTAAGGTTCATTCCAGTTGCCTGCACACAGCCATTCAACACCATTTGAGAACTGGGGTTTACAAGACATGTGTGGGAACAGGAGCAATGATAAGTGAGAACTGTGCCCTTCTGGACTCTAAGCTGAGGTCTAAGTGATGCAGCCTTGGGCATGTCAAAAGACATTAGACATAAATGTGTGGGCAACTGCACAGAGCCATTCAAAGTATCCAGAAAAACTGCTGTATAGGCTGCTAGATCTGTAATGAGGTCAAAACAACTGTTTCATGTGAAGGCACATGGGCATCCAAAGCAGGTGCCTTACTCTTGAATTTCAAGGGTGAGAAAAGAAAAGAAGTGGAATGATCTGGAAGACAGATCCTGGCTACTGAATAGCCTTTTCTCTGCTGTGTCTATAATGCACATATCTCACCAGAAAAGAAGAAGAAAAAAAAAATCAAAAATTACTTAGAGCAGAGTTAGATTTCCTATTCCGATGGCTGTAAGCTCATTAACTTCTGGGATGTTTAGACAAAAGCAGCCTCCATGACCACTAATTACAAACAATACAAAGAGAAAGAATGCCCATCTTGTGGGCTTTTAAAAATGCTTCCAGTGCAAAGGGGGAGCATTCAAGGCTTAATCACAACAATGGCAAGTAATTCTAAAGCCTTTTTGTATTGTAATAAGCAATTTAAGCCAACAGCATGCAATTTACAAGATATTTCACTATGAAATTAGACCCTTTTCAAGAGAGGCCTCTATGTCTACATCATGCATTAACAGAAATGCAGAAATACCCACAAGTGCACATGCACAATACTTAAGGCTCTGTCTGTCAGTACTTGGCCCCTAAGCTAAGTTCATTCTTTGCAAGTGAGGCTATCACCAGTTTCATCCCCCGCTACAGAGTTATTTGCTTCACCTGCCCAAAGTTCATGGCCTTTGGTAGCTGAGTGCGCCAAGTTTTGGGTGCATGTGCAGGGGTGTGCAAGCTTTAGCAAAGGATTAACATGTTGACTTCACTGAAATGAAATTCTTGCAATAGAAAATGTGACAGAAAATAGTTCTGGAGCACAGCATTAAGAAAAAGAATGATGTCAGCAGACCATAAAGCACAGTATATATTTTGAGCTATAAAAAGTGTGCTAAGATGACTACCTTCCTTTACAGCAGTTGAACAAGACTCAAATTTTGATGATGTCAAAATTGAATAACAGAAAAGATTGTCCTTTTCAGACTGCATACACCTTGGCACTTCAGTGCTTCTAACTGCAAAAGAGAGGAAAATGTAACTTAGCTGTCTCTCATTATTCCTCCTGGCTTTTGCCTTACACTTTTAGATGGAATTCAAACCCAGATTCTTGATCTGCAACGTTTGAATCACAGTACTCTACTATAAGTCAGAAGACTATAAGCTTGGTAGCTCTCCTTGGTCTTTCTTATAGTTAATCTATAGATGGCAAACAAGCGCAATTATATGTTAAGACAGATGAAGGATTAAGGATATTGCAATTCTTGGCTTAATACTGAATACTTAAGTGGGAGTAGAAAAGGTATGACAAAAAAGAGAGACATATTTTCCCCATATTCAAGCTGATGTCTCCTTTGCCCAACTGTACATTAGCCTCTCTCTGAGCTAATCTGACTAGATTTATGGTAATGTTGCTCTTCAGTTTCCCTTCATTTAGGGAATTAGGAGATCATGAGAGATGGGAAATGTTCTTTTGTGATCCATAAGAAAAACTGCATGCCAACTATGAAAAATCTGCCCACCTGAAACAATGCAATATTTTGGAACACATAGTCTACTCAGATGATAATAGCCAATTAGCTGCATGTATTGAAGGAATACAGAGCACAGACACAACCTTAAGATGTAGCTCCTCAAACTGCAGAGTTTAATCATAAATTAAACATCTTTGACACAATTTTTTTGTATTAAGCAATATAATACACATTGAGGTACATACAATATACATTTACATTGATGGCACTCATTTTAAAGGATTTTACTAATATGGCTAAGCTAGCAGAAGAAAAAAAAAACAAATATTCACATTCCTTTTTTATTCCCATGATACAACTTTTTAAGTGTAAATCAAATCTATTCTGGGCTTCAAGGAAATCTTTGATCACTGTTCACTAAGAGAAATTCATGTCCATAAAATAAGGAAATAGCCAGTGCACTGGATTAAGTAATCAAAACTAGGTGTATCTGACCATTCTCAATGATAAAAAGCATGCATAACTGAATATATATCTGACAATATTTGCATCTGCTATGGCTGAGAAGAAAACACTGATTTTAAGCCATTCTTAAGTAGTTCACAGTGCACACAGTGGCAAATTATCCAGGAGCAAAGAAGAAAATCAGAAACCATTACTAGCAGTAGGGGGCAGGGAAATATAAAAACTGAGGGAAAAATGGCTATTAAAATATATTTTAGTCTTATAAAAAGGGCCTTAATGAACTATAAAATAAATAAGCCTTAATGAACTATAACAACCACTTACCATTATTTCTATACTAATAAGATTGCAGAATACATTTGCCATATTCTGGTCATTAACAAGATAAGCTTTGGAATACATAATTTAATAAAGGAGAAAATCCACCAATAAAGGAATACCAGGACCTTTCTGTGTCTGTCACCCCACAAATATATTTGAATGTCAAGACAAAAATTTCTCAGCCAATAAATATCCAAATTTGTTCATATAAGCTAAAATATAGCTCTGATAATTTCTCTTTTGCATCATATTTCTATTCTACATTATCTTTAATGCTGTGCACTTGAAAAAATGTAAATAAATATCGGTTATTGTGATCTGTCTTACATAGAAAATTTAATAGGAATTCTTAATTGCATGTTGTAAACACAATACAAATGGCAGTTATAAAAATAAGAACAATTTTCTTGAAAATAATTAACAAGAATGACTCCTCATATAACTAACTTTATAAGACATGCAGCTCGACATCAAGAAAATAGTCCTTGCAAAAACTGAAATAGAGGAAATTCTACTTAAAAATCACAAACAAAAACTCATATTTTCTTACTGTAAAAGTGGTCAAATACTGTTCCAGTGCTTGGAATAGGTTCTCAGAGAGGTTCTGGAGTCATCGTTCTTAGAGAAACACAAGACTGGACACAATTCTGATCTACCTGTACTAGGTTATCCTGCTTGAGCATAGATTTGGACCAGATGATCTCCAGAAGTTCCTGCCCACTTCAAACATTCCATCATCTGTAATGCACGTGAGAGGTTATAGCTATGGTTTTTAAGTAGTTAAAAAGATGCAAAACCAAGAAGCAAAGTGGAATGAAGACAATTATCACTGGACTCTTAAACTGAATGGGCTTTTTTTATTTTTTCCTGTCCCTTTTCCAAAAAATTCCTGCAATACAGAATGATGCCTAAGGGGCTAAAGATATTTTTTCTTCTAAAAGTACTCCATAACTCTCGAACTTTAAGAAGAAAAAGAAGATGACCTGAAAATCTTCCACAGACAATATCTTCTTTTTTTTTTTTTTTCTTTTAATCTAAAGAATAGGCGGATGATCAAATCTATCTAATTACTGCCATTTAATGAGTTACTGCTTCTCATCTGAAAGGCAGCAACTGATGAAATGTTATTCTTAGCATGTTTCTATGACATGGCATCAAAACTAATGCGTTTTATTCTGGACTCTCAGCAGCCAGTCCATGAACAGCTATAGTTGTTCAGCTAACAAGGGGTAATTCAATAAGTTAAAGTGAAAACTGAAATGATCTACCCTTATGCATCTACCCTTCGTGCATCATTTCAGTAACGTGAAACTTTGCTGATCTTCTAAGAATTTGGGATGATAAGATTAATTTGAGATGCATAGTTGTAATATGGTATCTCTCTGTACAAGCTCTCACATCATTTCTGATGACCTAGTTCTAACAGAAATGGTTTATGCACTTTATAGCAAAGTCATTTGACACTGTAATGAAAAAAAAGTCATTTCAGTATAAAAATATGGCTATTAATTGGGGAATTAATAATCTGTCAAAGCTTAAGCAACTTCCTTACCGAACTCAAAAGGAAAATAGCCATCTCTTCAGCAGTTTTTAGGAAATAGAGACAGTTATTCCTTTAATGACTATTTAAGTCAAACGGCTTTTTACAGATCCATTGAGAAAGGCTATTTCGAGAGCTGAAACATATTCTGTAAATGCAAGGTTGTTGTGAAGCAGATTCCAACTCCTATTAAAATCTAATGAAACTACATGGGATATTTCAGAAATTTCACTGAGTACAGCAGAATTATAATTCTTATTTTAAAGATGGTTTGAGAATTTCCCACCCCAGAGATAAAGGCAATTAGAAATAGATTATACGTATATTAAAGAGATTACTTATTAACAAGATGTAGATATTACTCAGATGAACCAAGGAGGTAGATAGCTATTAAAGACATGACAACCACTAAGTTAAGCCAGGTCTAGAGCTGTGTGGTTTTTTTTTTTTTTTTTTTTTTAATGAAAGTATAGGAAGAAAACAACATTGTCGAGAAAGTCTTGAATAAGCTCTTTTCACTCTACCTGCTTTCGTCCTCAGCTTTAAAGCACAACTCTCAGATACTTATGCTTGTTTTTGCTTGGATAAAGGCACTTGGTATCATGGAAGAACAAGACAAGCTACAGCAAAAGGGTTGGATGAGGCCATTTTCCATCTGGGAAGACTTCAGCAGATGTTCCTGGGATCGAGTCATACACCACTTTAGACAGTACTTTTTTTTTTTTTTTTTTTTTTTTTAAACCTATAATGGATTTCCTAATACACTGAAATGCTTGTGAACCCACTGACCAACAAGGTGCTTAGGCTCTAATTTTCTGAGATAAAGCTTGGATGAAAAAACATGATAAAGATTGGTGAAAAGGAAGAACAACCCTCCCATATACACAACTGTGGATGACCTCTCTCAGAGACATAAGTGACACACTGAAACCAAACTGTGGTCCATTCACAATGCACCTTCCTTCACAGCCAACTGTAATCACAGGTTTACTCCCGTTCTTAGATGACACTTCCAGTAGGGTGTCATTTCCTCTGACTACACAGCCAAAACATTTTTTTTTTTAGCTAATTGTTTCCAAGGAAAATCCAGTGTCCTATCCAATTTTCTTCAAGAGCACATAGATTCCAAATTATTTTGCTTTGAAGCCACCACCAAGGATAATATCCATATAAACTTTCATATATCTTCTATATTAATGGTATATTACATTGCCCTATTTGGCAAGTGACACTGACATACTACACTCTGCTCTTTTCCAGGGAAAACATACAAGATTCCTCATCTCAGCAAACAAGTTTTCTGCATTTACATCTCAAGAACACAGAAAGATAGATTACCTAAATGTATCAGAATCTGATATTCTCAGAGTTTCTATTACCACTATTGTATGTACACAGAATGAGAAAAAAAAATAGAAACAAAACAAAAAAAATAGACAGCCTTTGAGACTGATTTTGAAGACAAAACATTGTAATAATTCCAGCAGCCTTGTTGTTTCAATAAGTTTGTTCTCAGAAAGCGTAGAAATAAGATTGTATTTCTAGGTTACTTAGGGAGAGAAAAGAAAAAAACAAAACAAAACAAAACAAAACAAACAAAACACAATTGCAACACTTTAATAATGTGACTAGGGAAAACAAAACTTTGTCTAAGATTTGGCAGAACTGCAGTGCCTTTTTCAAAATTTCCCTCTCTCCTTCACACAAAGCTTTCAAATACCATGGAACTTGCTGAGATTGAAATGCTGATAAGTACAGGAACCTTGCCCATCTCCTGATCATCCCCCATGCAAGTGAAATTTCTCTCCAGACAAGAAGAGCTTCTTGCTGCTGTAGCAAGAATAATGCCATACCTTCCCAAACGGAGTTAATAAAACCGTACTCATCTCAGAGCCGTGAAGGATGAGGAAGAGCTATGACCACTCCTGCTCTTCCATGTACTTGTCCTCTTTCACATAGTCTTTCCTTAAGTAGTTGTAAATGGCACAGCACATGGCCAGAAAGACCATCAGAATGAATCAGTATGGGCATTTTTGTGTTCATTATTGCATTAGAAACTGAGTGCACTGAATATCAGCTTCTTCTTTTGGATCCTCAGAGGTGTGCCATCATGCTTAGGCACTGTAAAGCACAAATAGCTAATGTTTGCATCTTGTTTTTAGCAGCTCAAATCAGGAATTCTCCATTAGGCTGAAGGGTCTGAACTGTAGGATTATTCTGAGGACTATGGGATTATTCTCTTTTCCTGCCAATTTTAAAGAAAGATTGCAGAAATCTGAGACAGGACTCTGAAGGAGTAAGCTGCTGCCTACTTAAAATTCCCACTGACTTTGTTTTCAAAAAGAGTAAATTCAAGTTACGATATTTTAATTGAGCTTCAGGAGGCATTGGCATGTGGGAATCCAGCTTAAAACAAGGAAAAGAAAAAAGGCAAATAATTTTTCCTGCCTTATCTCTTTTCCATCACAGAGTTAATGACCTGGCATTATGTGACACCTGCAATGACTTAAGATCGTATTGATGGATAGTTAGCAAGTTTTGGTCTGACATGCATTCAGCCTCAGTAAACTTCCATCAAAATGTTCATGTGTCTCAAAGCTTGGAAGATGGGTAGGAGATCTGGGGAAACTCAGAGAACTAAGAAATAAAAGAGCCTATTTCCTGGCCTCCCACCTTTCTTGTCCTATGCTATTTTGAAGGTCCTTTTGTAAGAAAATGACCTTTTGCCCTTTAAAATCTGGGGGTTTCTTTTGGCAATCACTTCTCTGCTGTATATGGCTATATCTAGGCTATATCTCTCTCATGGTTATTAAGTCATGTACAGATCTGTAGCATAAGTAAAAAAGGACAATAAGTAAAACCAATCCCATAATATCGATTCAAAAGGCAAAAGCAATTCCATGAAACAAAGCTGTCTATGTTTTGTCCTCATTTACTATGTGCATGTGGCTGATTTATTGCATATTGTATCTTGAGTAAGAACTGCTGTTCTCGAACAACTTGATGTTGTGAAGCAATAGATGCACAGAGCAAACAACAGATTTTCCATTGCTTGTGTTGGAAAAAGATGCCCACATACCTCCAAAGAAGGAATTACAGTGCTGTAAGTGCCACTGTGTGAGAGAATTTCTTGAGAAAGGGGAAATAAGGGAAAAAATAAAATAAAATAAAAACATAAACCAGAGCCTAACAGAATTTATGGCATTACAGAGGCTTGCTTGAGGTGAGGTACAGTTACCACTTCCAGAATGGTTGGTATGTACGGAATCTACTTCTCCATAATTCCCTTGGTAACACAACCTGCCCTCCTAGCACACACTAATGAGAGTAAATGAAGAGTGGAGCAGAATGGAGACACCATGGCCAAACTTTGTTGGCTTCCCTGTGGAGGTAGTAATCTGATGGTGCCGTGCAGCTGATGAGTGAATGGAGGGTGGAGCGGAGCGAAGACATCGTGGTCAAATTCTGTTATACTCCCTGCAGAAGTGGCAACCTGGTCATACCATGCAGCTGATAAGCCACATAGTATGATAAGATGTCTGGCACTGGACCAACAATGGTGGCAGATCAATCAGTCCCTTCCATTGACTTTGCTCAATTTTTTTCTCCTTCTAATCTCATTATAATACCAATAAACAATCCCATCCTATAAGTTACCTGCTTCCAAGGAACAACCATCCTTCACTGAGCATGCTCTCTAGACTTTCAATTAACTTAGGAGACTTTTTAAAACAATCAATAACAAAAGTAAGTATGACTAAAGTCACTCAAGGAAATATATAAAGGTGAGCTAAGGAGGGGAGTAGGTAGGATGGAGGAACGAAGGAAGGAGGAATGAAGGAAGGAGAAAGAAGGAAGTAGGGAGAGGAAAGACTCCATCATAACTTCTGGATCAGTCAACAGGCTGAACCCCTTTCCTCCTCTCCAGTCAGGACACTGCCTAAGCAGACTCCTCAAGGTTGAGCACTCTCCCATCTTCTGAGGTGAGTGATGATTGTGCATTTGTACACTAAGCACTAGCTCAGAATCCCGCACTGTAGTAGAGAATTTCCTGAACTGACATTCAAAACCTGTTCTCCAAATGTTGCCTCTGAAGAAATCGTGCTACTTGTGAACTTGACTACTTGTTTTGAAGGCAATCAGGTTTACAGTCAACAGGCTGTTCATGAATCCAATACTGCCCGAGTCAGGTCTATAGCTAATTATATTATTCGTGAAGTTGATTTGCTGTTTTGAAGGTGATCAGACCTACAGTTGACTGACTGTGAATCTGGTACTGTCAGTCATGCCTAGAGTTACCATAGTATTTGGTATCCCTATTAAGAGATGAGTCCAGCCGCCCCCAGCCCCTCTAAGCTTAGAAGATCAGCTGGAACGCACGGGGATTCATCTCATAAAATTGGGCCTCCCCCTCCCCAACAAACCACAACACAGTGCCTCAAAGAAACATCTTGTCCTCTGTGAAAACTGCAGCCCTTATGATCACTACTGATACAAAGTCTGATTGCATTTGTTGGCGTGTGACTGATCTCCTGCCTCAGAAACACCTACTCTTGGCTCCACAGGGTACTCTATAGTCTACCCGAATGCTCTTTGGTCTACGTATAAGTCTGGGAAAGGAATATCAAATGGAGCTCTCTGAGGCTGGACTCAGAAAATCCTATAAAATAAAAAACTTTTCTGCTCTCCTGGCTTCCAACTCCAAGTTTTAAACTTACAAGTTTAAAAGCCCTCAGATGAAGATGTTCTTTGTTTTTTCAATCTGTATGTCAGAAAGGGTCTTCTCCTTTGAATAAGTGACCAAGAATGCATGTTTTATGATTATAATCATGCTGCAAGAAGACATGGTCCAGCATACAGGGACATGGAGCATGAAGTATTCAAGATGAGAAAGCGAAAAAAATAAAATTGTCAAGACAGACTGTATAAAATGAATTGACAATTGGACAGCGTACAGAATACATCTAATCACACAGTCGGCCAGTAAGAGATAGGCAAGGAAAATTGTGAATGTGAATGGTGGTGGGAAGGTGAGGGGAGAAGAAGAGTCAAAATATTTCTCCCATTTTTTCTTATGACTGAGTCACTAAAATCAAAAGAATAAAGTTGCAGGCTTAGGAAATAGATAACCAGAACTTAATTCTTGCTTTTCCATACAGATTAGAGCTCTGGTCTACACAAACTGTCTAAATAGAATAAAATAAAGACTGGTACCTCTTGCTCAGGATATTTTGCATGTTAAAAGTTCCGCTTGTTCAAAAAAAAATGACTGAACAAATTAAAAAAGTTGGAAGGACTTTCTAACTTTGGAAAGGTTAGGGGAAAGGAAAGTACTACATTGAAGGCAATTAAAGGCTAAATAACAGCTCTGGGATCACAAAATCCAACTAGTGAAGGCTGGGAGAATATTTTGTAGAATGATCACATTTGCCTATTTTTTCAGCTTATCCCATGCATTGCTGTGAGCTGCCACATCATCTACTTAGCAGAAGTACACTCCTCTACATTCTTGCTCTTTATGCACTGAGGTATTCCAAGGTTGGATAAGTCATTAAGTCCACTGGGTTTAAGGATCTATATAATGAAGCCCATGTACGGAGTTCGGAAACCTTCATCTGTCTCACAAGCATCTTAGAAATCACAGAATCACAGAATATTCAAGGTTGGAAGGGACCTCTAGAGATCATCTAGTCCAACCTTCCCACTCCAGCAGGCACACCTACAGCACGTGGCACAGGGTGGCATCCAGACGGGTTTTGAAGACCTCCAGAGAAGGAGACTCCACAGCCTCCCTGGGCAACCTGTTCCACTGCTCTGTCACCCTCACAGTAAAGAAATTCCTCCTCACCTGGAGACGGAACTTCATGTGCATCAGCTTATGGCCATTACCCCTCGTCCTATCGCTGGCCACCAATGAAAACAGCTTGTCCTCTTCCTCCCTGCTTTAAAGAAGAGAACTCCATCTTACTTTTCCCTACTTAGAAATAATACTAGATCAAATACACACTTGAAGGGATATATTCTTGAATTTCATTATTAAGCTATTTCATTTTCTTTCTTTTTCTAATTTCTTTGGAAAAACAGACGCCTGCATGATTTTGAGTCCTTAAACTGTCCCATGCACATAATTTCAGTCCTTCATTACTACTTTCCTGTTGCACACTTTTCAGCATTTTCTCTTCTTCTGTGTTGGTTACTTATTCGAGATCCTTGAAACAGAACTTATCATAGTACAAACAAAGGCAATCCCATTTGGAGTTGATAAATAGCAGTAGCAGTATCTTCTTGCCATTTATCATTTCTAAATTCTGCCTGGAAGGCAATTGCCAGGGCTCGTCTGAAGCAGCAACATTTTCTGATCTGATCTGCGTTAACCAAGTTTGCTCTGTCAAAGATCAATTACCTTACACTAAAATTTGAATAATCTCTTAGAACATGTTCAAGGAGGAGATGGGAACATCCAACCATCCCATCTTTTGACATCCAACTATTATATTTTCTTTGAGAAGACTGTCAAGTCCAAGTTAACAAATTAGGTGTAGGAAAGGAGAGTCAGTACAATGTTCATGGCATCTTTTAGATGGTTCAACACAATGATTTATAATATCCGAAGGAAAAGAAGCTAAACATCAGAAGACAGAGTTTGGTATGTAATCTGGTCTTTCCTACTTCAAAACAGATAAACTCAACAATTTCAATACTGTGGAGGGCTGCTGTTCACATAGGTCTAACATGGGTACATCTGTTTGTTGTTTCTAATTTGGGAAAAACTTATCTGAAGAGAAAATGAGGAGCTTAAAATGGTCCTCTAGTGACATTTTAAATACTCTGTGGAATATGAAGCATCTAACATATATGACACTGCACCTACAAGACCCACACATTCTGTCAGGATACCATAGGCAATGCAGGACTCTGCAGGGCATTTCAAATGGTGCGTAATATCCACCCTTGGAGGGTGGCATCCATCACTTGTAACTGCCTGCATGTGATCAGACTAAGCTCCCATTAGAGTCAGTGGAGATCTCTCTACCCCGTATACATGTTGTCGAGAATAAGGCCTGGAAATGAGTTTATAAGTGGATGTGTAGATGATGAAACTGTAGTGCTCAAGTTCACTTTCTGGCCCCTCTTATTTAGCAGTGTAGGTACAGCCTCAAGACCCACTAACTTGAAGCATTAAAAACATTCAGCACAGAGATATGGTTGACCTTATTAGGTACTTGAACTTTAATTCAATTAACTCTACTCAGCTAGAATACAGAATCTGAGGTAGCCTCTGGGACAAAGCAGCCTGCAAGTGTTCTTTGAAAGAACAAAATAGGAATCACATGCGAAAAACAGACAATACACATGTACTGCTTAAGCAGTATGAACCTGAACTATTTGGCTGGTGAACCATAGATCTGCCCCTGAGGGATGGACTGCTGTTGCCATATATATATATATATATATATATATATATATAGAGAGAGAGAGAGAGAGAGAGAGAGAGAGAGAGAGATTTACTGACTCATGTATTATGGACCTTAGCTTCCTCTGTAGTCAATGGAAAGATTTTTCTCTACTTAACATGAAAACTCTGATTCCAGAGTGAGAAAGATGCTATGTTGGCACTGGCTAAATTGCTACCTCTACAAGATATGTTGAGCTAATCATTGTGCACTGCCATCAGCCTCCCTCCTCTATCCATTTGCTAATCAAGCTTATGAACAATTACTTGCTTTTTTAATTTTTTTTTAAGTGCCTCTGTATCAGGAAAAACCTAAACTATAAGGAAAATGAAACTTCTTTTGAAATATGTTAAACTGCATAATGATGGTATATTGCAATTTTAGCATCATGGTATTTTTATTCTCATGTTTGGGAATTCATAGAGAATAAGACAACTAAAATGAAGATTTACTCTAAATTGAAAAGAATATTAATGAACATACTCAATATTAAAATATATTTTAACACAAATAGAATCAAATCCATCATATTACTGTGTGAAGTATTTTAAGCTTTTCTTAAAAAAGGACACGTATAAACATAGAAGCCATAAAGTAGAAGCCATCTCTTAAATCTGTGGCCTGGCTCATTTCTGATTAGCTTATTTCAAGCTTTCAGGATTCTGACTTCAGGATAAAATCAAATAACAAAAAAGAAATGCAGGCTATAATTTTTAAAATAAAATAAATTTATATGTCTTTCAGCTTTCTTTCAAATAAGGTATTTTTACCTTTCTGAAACTGATTTCAATTACATCATTATTTTGCTTTTGATTTCCCAGCAGTAAGGCCAATTTCGACTACGTTTCCTTGCTATGACTTCTCTACAATTTTGTAGGCTGGCTGTCTTTTTTTTTCTCTATGATAAGTTGCTTTCCCTACCCAGTTTGTAGGTAGAAGAATCAATCTATCCAAATTTTAAAGTTATACCTTCCTAAGTCATTCTGTTCTCCTCAAATTGCCTCCCCAAATAATTCTCAGAATAGAATTAATTTGCCTTTGATCAAATTCATTATCTCTTGCATTTTTTCCATGTACTGACTGCAAAAATAAATTATGATAGCAGATCAAATTTCAGATATCCAAATTTAATTCACTGTGTCTATTCCCTGTTTCCACATATGCATCTTAAGTCATATGAATACTTTAAAACTTGCTCAATATCTGCACTGAATTATGAAAGTATACGATGGGAGTCATTGTATACAGAACAGAATGAACAGAGAAGAGTAAAAGTCCAAAAGATCTTTGCAAGCCAGTGACTCACTCTTTATAAAACAATCACTTCTTCACCACTCTATGATTTGTAAATTTATGGAGAATGTACAAAAAAAAAAATTGATTTTATACAGTTTTATTTGAGAGGTTTTAGTAGAAAATGGTGTCAGCTGGAAGGGATGAATGTTTAATGATGAATGGAAATGTAACATAGTTACAATGTCCTGAGTTGGTCAGCCATCAAACATATGATAATTATTTCAAATTATTTCCAAATTATTAACAAAAATCTGAAACATCAAGGAATTTTATATGATTTTTGTGCAGATGGACTCTGAGCCTACTTAAAAAATAATATCTTGAGGTCCTGCACTCTGTAGTGATCACTAGCATGCTACTCATGTTGCTCTGCTCAATAGGGAAGTTTATTTTCACTGTGTTCGTAAAACTTACTGCCTGCCCATTTGCTTCCACTTTGTCCTTTAGCTTTGAAAGCTCAGGGGACATGCAGTCAGTACACACAGAACTAAAAAATAGTTGAGCAAAATCACTCACAACAGAGGGACAGGAAGAAGTCTGAAATGAAATGAAGGTTGATAAATAAGTGATGTGTGTCACTGGGGATGGCAGAGGATGGATAAGCTCCGCGTGGAGCAGGATCGTCGTGTCCTGCACACTGCAGTAGTGGGGCAAGGCCCTGGGTGCCGAGGGACAATGGTTGTGGGGAACAGTGCCCAATATTCACCGGGAAAAAAAAAAAAAAAAAAAATCCTGCATGAGATCTGTTCCAGGCACCTCTCGGAGTTACCCAGCATCCTATAAGGGCATCCTTGAATGGATCACTTGATGGAAGAAGCTCTTGTATAAATGCTGTTTTCAACACAATGGCTGCTGCTGCATCGTGGCTATTGCTGACCCTGTAAAAATTTCAGCCTCTGCGAGTGCTTCACTCGTATTCTCTTTCTTAAGACAATTATTTTTCTGTTATCTCTGAAAATTATCTCTTTCACTTTTTACTCCTAAATTCCTTTGAAAAATGACTCAGTCAGATGGTTACAAGGTATCATTAAAAAAAGATGAGTACTATTACTAAATTGTTGTGTCTGTTACTATCTTAAAATAAAAATATAGAAGACAACAAAGTATTATTTGAACTTGTGAATATCATTAGGCATGTACAGAATCTTACTACCAAAATATCTTTGCTATGAATATTGTTGTCCAAAATAATATCTAATAATAATAAAATCCAATATAAATAAATAAAAAAATCTTTACAAAAAAGTACATAAACAGAACTGAGAATAGAGTAAATAAAAGTAATTGAAGATGAGCTGAATGTATCATTTGCTTCTATAGTACTCAGACTCCTTTTGAGGAGTCAATCAGAGAGAGAATTAGCAAATAATGTGGAAAAATAATTTGCAAACCTCATTATCTATAGCTTCTGAGTCCACAATTAAATGAGATTAGTAGTTAATCTTATTTGTCATTCTGGAAAAAAAAGCAGCATAGGTAGTATTATTTTACACATTCTTGCACAACCTACTAAATAGGAACATTTTAAAACATTTTGGAGATCTAGATATTAGCAATATTAACTTAGAAACTTTTTCACATTATTTTTAATGATAGAGAAAGTGGAGAGTACTAAATTTATCTTTTTTTAAGGCTATGCACAACTACAATGAAATCTGACTACACTGTAGCTTTTACCTGTCTATATAATTCATCAGAATTGGCTGAATTGATGTTTTAGATCAGCAGGAAAATCAGATAGCACAGAATGACCATTTATCTGCTTTTGCTTAAAGGTATAGAGAATAAGATTGGAGATACTGCAGTTCTTTTTAGTAAATACCAATCAGATTGACCATCTGGAGCACAATATTAAGGAGTGATTATTTTCACAATATTTAGAGGATACTGTTTTTTCATATGTCAAAGGAAAAATAAGAATAGGAATAGGAATAGGAAGGGAATAATGCAGAAGAGAAAGATGTAGTCGCAATTTTTTCCCACTAATCAGAATGTGAGTTCTTTAACTGTATTTTTCTTTGAGTAAGGTGGATGTTTTATATGCTTCAATATATACTTGCTAGTTGGGATTTTGTCTCTCTTTAATAAAATTTCAGGATATTTTATCAATGTTTTCAGCTAGAGAACAGTGTGAATCCTCAGGAAGCAGAATAGTAGGACAAAGTAAGACACTGTGTCTTTAGTCTTAACTGAATATTATTGTCCTTGTATTGCATTTCTGTCTCTATTACAAATTGAGCTATTGTATCTTTCTCCATGTGATCTCATTCTGGAAATGTTATTGTTAATTTATCAAAGATTAAAAAATGGAAAGCATAGAAAAATAACAAAAGGCCATATGTCAGTTCTAATGGTGACGGACTCAAATGTATATATTTCTATACATGTTTTCACTGAATGAAGAATAGTTTTAATAATAATCCTTCATTGGCAAGTTCAGCAAACACTTTCTCAAACCTTTTGCATTTATTCAAATACCATTACTTTTATAGGAGCATTCAGTGTGCATTAGGGTTTGGAATTATATTTCTTTAATGGTTTCAGAAAAAGAAATCTTTTGGAAATGTTCTATAAATATTGTGTGGATAAAAGAAATTTTGATGGAAAAAATGTTTTGTTCTGTAATGGTCTCTTTTCTGTTGATAGGCATGAATTTTTATGTATTGCTTATGCAGTAAGATGAGATTGTTTCCCACTGTAATACTTTATTACTAATTGGAGACATAGTGTGAAACTGCTGTGGCAAACTGGAGTTATCCTGCTCATTTAGACACTGGATCAATCCTACAAACAGTGACCTTTTTTTGTCTAGTTAAGCTACAGTGGGCAAAGTCAGATTGCTTGATTAACTCAGGTAAAGTAGCTGTGCATTGTAAACCCATCATATTTTTGTAAGATAAAGAAAAAAAAGTAATAATAATGTAGAGTATCTTAGATTTTCCTTTGTGCAAGGTTTAGCTTTGATTAAAGATTTTTTTTTTTTTTTATCTTGAAGTGTATTTCTAGCCTGATTTTAAGACTTAGTCATACTCATTACCTGATAGATTATTGGAGATCTTTACACACTGACAGCAACATGTTTGGTTTTATAGAAAAGGCTTTTTGGTATCTCTAGGCATATTTTCTTAGAAAATTTGTCCCATCATATTCATTCTGTTTTAGTGTATGGACATCAGGAAACAGATATCCACATATGAAAAGTAACTTCAAAATACTCATTCAGTGTTCAAGTTTGGACTATGATTTTTGTATATAAACTTGTTTCACATTAGACATTTTGGCATAGTTTTGGTAGCTGATAAAACAAAAGGCTTTCAAAACTACCAAAAAAATTACACATATCAAAACAAACCAAGAAATTATTATGTATATTATTGCAATACAAATATATCATTATATAATTAAAATATATGATTACTGACATCAGTTATGATGTAAATCTCCTCCAGTGGTGTATATTATTGACTGTTGACAACAATAAGGCAAGTAGGAGCCCTAACTCAATTTAGTTAATTTAGTCTACTTTAGTTAAATCTCTGGAACAAATAATTGAATCTGTATTGAAGTACTCCGTAGAAGATCTTTATGATGTTTGATATAAGAGAAATTATGGAAAAGAGAACTGTGTGGGAAGAGAAGGATCAAAGAAAATTTTCCTTCCTTTTCATACCAAATTTCAAAAAGTTTAGGGCAAAATATTATTTTGAATGCATTTTGAATAGATATGTATGAGTATCAGGTAGCATACTTGGATTATTTATTATACTCAGTTCTTCTGGACATTCAAGTTGGAAATAAAGAAGACAGAGTATTCTAGCACTGGAAAGCAGTAATATTTTAATCACACAATCACTTTTGGAGTTGTAACCTTAGACTTATGCATAAGTATTTTAAAATGATATTGTAAAAAGGGATACCATGCTGGATCCTATTTCCCTGAAATGTATGTTCTTTTCTTATATTAAAAGCCAGGAGACAGTCGTAAAGATACAAAACAGAACAGAACCATATTGTTACTGGATCAGGCAACACATGTTAAAAAAAGACTACTGAAATACACTAACTAGATTCAAAATGTAAAGAAACACAGAGTTAAACATTTTTAAGCATTTCTGTACTCCTCTTGCCAGAGCACAAATGCTTTCACTTTTTCTTCATATTTACATTGAGAAATCAAAAATTCTGAATGCAACATGCTCTTTGGATTCAGTAGTTGGCAAGTATGTGACTCCTAATTTAACGAGGCATTCAGCCAGTGGCTCCCTGTGGCTGGGGCTGGTGTCAGCAGGGACTTAAAATAATCTTTTATAAATGTATGCATCAGAATTATTATCTTATATATAAATAGATATATAGATATATAGACATATATAGAGATAAATATATGTATCAGATTCATGCATTAAACTGTGTTAACAAAAGTGGATGGAATTTTTGAAGCTGGATATACTAACATCCTAAGTCATGCTTAATCATATACCACAGACACATGATTCAGTGATCTGTAATTCAAGTTATGTTATGCCCTTGGTAATTTTCTGAAATCTAGTTTTAATGCCAATAAGATAATAATGCTTATTTATGCAATGTGATACCATCACTTCAACTTTTTAAACACGAGCTGCATAAAGCATTTGAAGCATTAGCTTGGGATGAGTGAACTCTATGAGTTCATGAAAGAAAAGAAAAAAATCTTCACAAACATGTCAGGAAGATTTCAAGCATTAATTCATAGGGGGAGAACTGTCTGAAAAATGAAAGGAATAATGACCAAATGAGTTCCATATTTTGGCAATGTCCAACTCAGATAATTTACAAAAATTCATGTAATTCAGAGCAGTTTCTTTGAAAATGAATCTTAAATATGGCTTAGAGATTCTGAAATTCTTTTAAGAATTTCAATCAGAATAGACAATGCCTATTCTGATTTCATTTTTCAAACTGAATAATACTTTACTCCGTATTCTGGTGTGGAGGCCTTCTTCAAGGACGGCAGTGCAATTGTTCCATCAGCAAGCAAAGAACAAAAGCAACAAGAAGCTGACTGGATAGTCCTGGTGAATTAGCCTGGGCACAGGAGGAATGTTGGACATTAACTGTACACAATGTTTATGATCCAGCCACCTGGGACAGCATAGGACTCTGTGGGATAAGTCTACAGGCAGTGCCCAAGAGGCAGTCTCCCTCCTTGGACTGTGGCAGAACCTTTTTGAGGCACTTAAAGCCTATACAGGGTCTGGCTCCAGAGACTCTGGTAAAGCAAAAGTAGAAATGCCTGCTGCCCCACCTGAGCTGGATCAAGGCACGGATCAAGGTGCAGTGTGCACATTGGCTCATGTGGATCTCCTATCTAATGCAAATCAAGGCACAGAGCAAGGTGCTACATGCAGAGCAGCTTGTGGGGATCTACATGATGATCCCCTAGTTCCAGGACCTGGAGATCCAGCTCCTCGGCTCCCCACACTTTAGTCCCATGACTAAAGTCCTGATATAACCCACATAAAATTCAGTGGTGGTAAAGCTGAAGAAGTCTCTGAGAGTTGGAAGGGTTGTTGATATTTATAGTTTTGCTTGTTAAGGGCTCAAGTTTTTGTTTGTAGATGTCTTTTAATTGCCCTGTCACACTGTTATTTTTAATAGAGGGTAGTGAAGTATATTATTTGTATATACTGCTGAATGGAGACAACTAGGAGAAATAATGAGAAACAGAGGAGTTTTTGAAGTGTGCAACTGTACAAAGTAAAAATGATCAAAACACAAAATTTACCTCCACTAGTGCTAAAACAATTCAAATATTTTTTGATCATAAAATATTGACAAATGCAATTTTGATCGCTGTTCAAGCAAAAATAAAACATGTGCCTCCTCAAACAAAGTAATTCTAAGGAATTTTATCTTGTGTTTCATTTAGGAGTTTCATCAGACCTTCAAACATATTGTAACAGAATGTGATTTGGCACATAAGCTAAGGCTTGGATTTCATACAAGAAAATAAATTGTCATTGTGATGGCATCGTCATTAAAGGTTAACTCAACAAATGAAGGCCCCTCTACTTAGCTCTGGTGAGGCAACATCTGGAGTATTGTGTGCAGTTCTGTGCTCCCCAATAGAAGAGGGACTTCTAGAGCATAGAGCAACAGAGATGATTAAGGGACTGGAGAATCTATTACATGAGAAAAGACTAAGCGAGCTCGTCTTGTTTAGCCTGGAGAAGATTAAGAAGGGAACTTATCGACATTACAAATACGTGAGGAGGAAATGTAAAAGGAATGGGGACAAACTCTTCTCAGTGGTGGTAAGTGATAGGACAAGGGACAATGGGTACAAGTTGACACACAGGAAGTTCCATCTGCATAAGAGAAAGGACTTCTTTCCTTTGAGAGTAATAGAGCCCTGGAACAGACTGCCCAGAGAGGTTGTGGAATCTCATTCTCCGGAGATCCTCCAAACCCAGCTGGAGGTCACCCTGTGCCATGTGCTCTAAGTGTCCTGGCTTGAGCAGGGAGGTTGGACTAGATGTTCTCTAGAGGTTTCTTTCAACCTTAACCATTCTGTGATTCTGTGAATCCTAATCTATGTTAGATCTACTGTCTTGATGTCATCATATTAATATTCATCATAGTTACAAGTTTCAGGTGTTAATCCTCCCTCCTCAGGTTACCTGAAACCAGAACCCTAAGCATACAGTTAAGGGTTTGATAAGACTAAGAAAATAAGAAAAAATATTTGCACAAAATGCTCTTTCATCTAGTTGTACAAGAAAATTATTTGTTTTGGCTAACAATCATTATGATTAGCGAAGTTATATTTGTACTAATTTATATTCTCTAAGTTTTGTAAAAATATTTTTTAGCTTTGTAAAGCTAATAGAAGAAGTAATTAGGTATAGGAGCCAGGAGTAGATTTGTCCATCTCCAACTCCTATACAAATTTCTGAGTAACATTCTTTTTTGCTGATCATATTTGTGCATATATATAATCTAAGTAGTATCTGAAACTTAGTTGTTGATATCACTTTTCCTGCATTTCATTTAGATAATGTGAAACTTCATTCCACATCCCAGGATTCCTGAGGAGGAATGGCAGGGACTAATGCCTAAAGTATACTTTATGGTACAGAATTACTTAGATGTACTTAGCAGTAAGTCTCTAACATTTAAGTAGTCATCTATTTTTTCTCTGAATTCCTTGATGTAAGGAGAGAGTGGGCTGTTTTTTAGAGATGAAAATACAGATGAAAACACATATGAAAACCCTCCCAACTAAGTTGGGAATCATTCCAATAACCTTGATGAGCTTTGGATAGTCCTGTACTTCATTCTCCCATTATTTTTGAGAATAACAAGGATAATATTCATTGCCAAAACTATGACTTAAGCTGTTGCCATTTCATAAAAAAAAAGACTCGTTCAACATTATTTTTCTTCCTTGCCATTGGTTTCCTCCCCCTCAACTGGAATAGAATTTGTTTTCTTTATTTTCATTATTACTCTCACTGTGACATATCATTTCCATATACCCTTCCTCTCCTGCCAAAGTCTGACATTCTGTCAACATTACACAAGATAATTTTCTGGTGTCCAATTTCAGTAATGGCTCTGTAATATATAGTACATCTGTGAACACTGATCTGGAATGACAGATAGCTCCACTGAAAATGTCTGCAGTTTACTACCTGCTAGGCTCATTTCTGCTGTATTTACAAGTGCAGTACTTTTGGTACTTGCATAAATTTACTCAAAATAGGTAATTGTTCTTTTAGTTACTTTATTATACTTTGAGACATCTATCATTTACTTACTTATATCATTTACTTATATCTGCTTGTCAGCATATTGCAAGTTGTTTTCTTTTTTTCTAGAAATTAGCAGAAGGAATCTAAAAACATTACATATAGACAAAAGTATATTGCACATAACCCCTCTTAATCATATACAATATCTGGTGATTTCTTAATGAAAGTTTCTGTTTTCCTCATATAAAATTAGTCACAGTCTTTTCCCATACAGATATAATTTAACAAAATATGAGAGATTCTTTTCAACTCATTGAAATTATATTTAATTAAAACCTCAAATATTATTTTTATTTTCTAATACATCTGTAATAGAGTTATACAGACAGACATTAAAAATATAAGAACCTATTGGAAAGAATGCTAAGTGTTGCCAGCTATAATAAACACAGAAACCTTCCTCTGAAGATCATCATCATTGAACTTGAAAAACAAAGATGGTTTAGGAAATAACAAGTTCATAGTTTGCTTGTCTTTCTGCATTATCTTTCCGTACTCAGCTCAATTTCATTCTCTGATTTTTGTATCTTCACAAAGTCTTCATCTCAATTTTTCTTCTGAAATATGCTTGTCTTCCAGATATGGTCAGAAGAGGAAATGCCTTTGTCTGCTTGCTCTGCTTAGGAGTTCTGTCTAAGGAGTTCCTCACTCCCTGATTTACAATTCCGTTCTCTACATCCTTCCCTTCTAGAGCCAAAAATTCTCTTTAGTTAATTAGTCTCTGTGAATGCATGTACTTTTGCATACTGACACAACTTTGGCTGTGGTGATGGAAGACAAATCCTCCCTAGCCATTAAGAACTGTCCTCAACTATTAAACAAAATCGTTTTACTCTGTGGAGGGAGCTGACCCTTGGCTGAATAAACTAACTGCTTCACAGTTAGAAACAGTCAGAAAGCTACAATATTCAAAAAAAATGATCTTTTCACCATCTGTTTTTTAAAGAAAACTAGACAGTCATACCTTGTAATTTAGTTTCTTTCTTCAGATTTTTTTCTTTCAAAATATAGTAAAAATGATAAAAGGATCTCTGAAGCAATTTATTTGGCAAAAGATGAACTTGGAAGAAGTTAGAAAAAAAAGTCAAACTGCCAATGCGAACATGCATTTATAAATCAGAGTAATATAATCAGAAAAGTGTGAAATATCAAGAAATAGCTTTCTTTAATACTAAGTCTTACTTATCTACCAATAAAACATTTATATTTCTTCCTGTCATAATTTGTTCTGCATTTATGACTGAAATTGCAGGAGGCAATTTAAGAAAGTTTTAGTAAGTTTCTAAACAATGAATCAGCTCTATCTCCTCTAAGTTTTTTTCCCAAAATGTATGGAATTTGTTCACATGTGAAGTTTTAGATGTGTCTTTCTTTGATAGTATTCACATCATTCAACTAAGAATTATGTCAAAATTTGCTAGGTGGTAACTTTTCAAACTCAGAGAAGTAGCGAATCTTATTCAATACATTTTCTGCTCATATGTAGCTTAGTCATGCCTGCATACCTGCACCTGTACTGCAAGTTATCTTCATTAATATCTAAAAAGGAATTATTCTCTGATATTATAAAGAGGTGACTGTTCTTTGAACCAAACGTGTAAAAAAGTCTGCATACTGGTTTGTTCTCCAACTAAATTAATCATAATTTTCTTCTAAAATTTCATGAAATTCATCAACATAAAGAATTTCTGTTTTCTCAGTAATATCTTATTGTGACAATTGAACTTTTTTTCCAATATTTTTGCTTAAATAGGTATTCTAGGTTGAAGACCTCAGAGAAGATATAGAAAGCTGGGGCTCAATTAGTTGTAATAACAGGACTACACCAAACACTTAAGCTCTATTGGTTTTGATAAGAATTTTTTTTACATGAATTCCTTTCACAATGGAGAACAGATGTCTTTTCTCATCTTCTTTCAAGAGAATTCTTTTTAAAAAATATTATTTAAACAGCTAAGAATACTTAAAATGGATTTGTTTGTCTATAGCATTTCTCTGTGAATGCTGAATTCTACTGACTGAAACTCCAGATCTCTGGGGTATGGAAAATAGAACTTTTTCTTTCATCTGCGTTTGAAACATTAAAAATATAATAGAAGTTCAGTCATTTTAATAAATAAATTTAAAGGACAAAAGTGTCTACTTCAAGATAATATTAAAAGTGATTACAAAAGTCCTATAGAATTTCAGCGTAAAATTCAGTGTAATATTTTCATATGCAAAAACAAAGAAAGTATACCCTGAGCACCTGAAAGTGCTACTTCATAAATAATGGCTGTGGAAAACAAGAAGTAAAGAGAAGAATAAAAACAAATGCAGTTTCAGGTCAGAAATAGACCAGATGGGTCATTGCATCAGCTCCCATGGAAATGGCAAAATATAATAAATGCTCTTTCAGATACAAGCCGATTTCCATCATGAAAGTTGTTAAAACAGTTTTCCTTCTGGCTGCCTGCTATGGTAAACTTTTGGTATCTAACATTAAGAGAGTGACAGAGAGTTTTAATCCTCTATTACACAAAGTTTCTGCATTTGGAATCTTTCTGACATCTAACAGCTATATCTGTAGCATAAAATCTGAATAAATATCTCTTCCCAAGCTCTCCCCAAAAGGTTTTGTTTGATTATTTTGTTTATTTGCTTGTTTGCTTTCTCTTCTAATCTAGTGGAAAACATATGCAAAAATAGATTGCTCCAATATTAGGAATATGCTTCTAACCTCCAGTGTATATATCTGCTACTCTTTTGTACCAAATTCATGTTGTTATAGCAAAGGAGTTTTTGTTGGTG
>JAVCKT010037548.1:0-14905 GCA_032273925.1 Rhynchotus rufescens | reverse complement strand
ACATAGCTGTATATACAAAATATTACACCAAAATTCTTGAATAAAAACCCATAGTGGGTGAGAAGGAAAAACAACCCCACCCTGCATTGTAATCCTAAATTTGACAGAGGCAAACCAAATTTAGCAATTCTGAGCATGCAGGCATTGTCTTCTTAGGGAGAATTGGGAGGGAGGGCTGCAACCACTAAGCCAGGACCCCACCATCAGGACACTAGAATTGAAGAGTAGAGACTGGTGAGTTTACTCAAGAATTTGCCAATATTTCTTTAATGGCTTTTGCAGTTTGATACCGGGAAAATTCAAGCCTTGGTGATTAAAGCCCACTAAGCCAGATAAAGAAATAAGTCATCAGTAGTGGGGAGGACTGTCAGGTGTACTTGCAAGTTACTGCTTTGCCAGACACTGCTGATATAAATAGATCTCTCCCTGGCTAAACCACAACCACCTGCATGACACCAGCAGTAAGGATCTCCAGAGTTGTGCTCCTAGGAAGAGCAGGTGTGGCAGCCAAGGCAGAAAAGCAGCACTAAACGTTAAAGCCTAACCACAGCGTGTAAGATTTCTTTCCCACCCCTAATTTGTCTTCTTTTGAACGTGCCTTTGAAACCTTGTTGGGCAGCCGAGCTCGGCATGCCCAGGGATGCTCAAGGCACGAGCTCCCCTGCTGCGCAGCTGCACGGCCGCAGGGACACGCGGCTGCGCTGGTAAGAAGCCCCGCATGTGTTGAGGAGGCTTCGGGACCAAGCTTAGCAGCGCTCCCCACAGCCAAAAATTCATATGCAACAGCTTGTCACGTACTCACAGACACACAAAGCCATAATCTGATTTCACTCAAGTTACTAGGAAAAGCCAAACAAGCTGCAGTTACACCTAACGATTGCAATGGTAATTCCAACCACATAAAAAATCTACTATTTTAATAGGAAAAAAATAAACTGAAAATTCTCTGCTGTGCAAACAAAAAACTGCAAATTCAAAAGCGAACATGTAGGGCATCAGATAGAGAACAAGGGCTTACACACTTTAAGAGATTAAGCACCTCTTTAAAAAATTATTTTTTATTTTTCAAGACAAGCTATAAGCCATAAACAGTGCCAGGTATCCACCATGCTTCAATTTCTACAGCTATTTCCTCTTCTAAAACTTGGAAACAAAGTTTCTGTGGATTTCCTTTCTTTTAAGGGTAGTCACAGAGCAAGAGAGGTTGCTCAAGAAGCAAGGGCACCTGGAAAGTGAGACCTACACACACACACACACACACACACACACAAATCATCACCCAGGAAAGATGGAATTTTCAAGGGACTGACACAGACCAGCTGCTCCCCAAAGCACAGCAGGCTCCCTTCATATACACAAGCCAACGTATCTCCAAGATCCATCTTCAGAGCTCTTTGTTTCCACACCTAATCCAGCAGAGTGAGAAGCCAAAATACATACGCTGACGTGTAGATTTTGGCAGACTCCTTTCAGATTCTGTAAAGGCAAATTAAAACCTAATTGCACAGAAACAAATCCCTGGAGAAGGCTTTCAGACTGCACTTGCGCTCTCCCAGCATGCTAGATTTCTCACTCAAGATAAGATCCAAGAAGATTACAGTTAAATTAAAGCTAAACATACAAAATTATTTGTGAATATTATAAGATTTCAAGTAATGCTTAAAAGAACACCCTAGGTTCACTGGAGAAAAGTGCGTATATATATATATATATATGTATATTCAGAGCATGTAAAGCTACAAGAACTATGCTTTGAAAATAAAACGTACTGTTTGTCAAACCAACAGTCTAAGGGACCTTGCTGGCAGCTTCTAATACATATAAGAGACTAGAAAATTGAAGTTAAATAAAATAAGCCTAAACACAGCAAATACATTAATAAATGCAACTTGCTTTAATATCTACATGTACTCAGGAGCTTATGTTCCTCCTTAATGATTATCTGCATTATTAACTGCAACTCTGGTTTCACCTCATTTCCCCTTCCTGCCTCAATATTTAACTTACTAACACAGCTCACATAAAAGGATGGAGAGACTCATAAGGAATCAAAGAGGTTAACCACACTCATACTAGGGTTCAGTAACAGTTTATTGGTAAAAAGACATTTATAATTAAAGGTTGCATCTTTAATTAAATTCTATAAGCATAAAGAAAAGTTGTTTTAGAAAATAAAAAAAGTGAATCCTCTGAATCAATGAAGCTTATGTGAAGAGCATAAGTTTTAAACCTTGATAGTAAGAGTTTTCAGCTAGACTAGATTTTCTAAAGATAAATGCTGAAATAAAGAAAAATATATAGAAAGGAAAGCTTAAAAATGCCAGAAACACCAGAGAAGAAAAACACACACACACACACAGAGAGAGAGAGAGAGAGAGAGAGAGAGAGAGAGAGAGAGAGAGAGAGAGAGAACACATTGGTTTATAAATATGAGAATGTAATCACAACCTGTTCTTAAGTACTCCTTAGATTCTAAGCTTGTCTGGTCACTTTTTAATCAGAAAGCAAACACACCAATGTCTGATACCCACCCTCGGAAACTCTGATCAAATCCCTTCTGAGGCCTTGAGAATCACCTGCATTTGGAATTGGCAGTATTTTCAAGTCAATACTTACACTATATATCTGTAATTGATCCACAATCAAAAGCTCCCAAATCAGCCCCAAACACCAAAGTTGACTTTGAACAAGTTTGCCATATACTCATGCACACACTGTGTATTGCCATACACATTCACTTTGCCCTGTGCTATTCCTTTGTCCTTAGAGGTACATACATCCCACTGGTGGTCAAGACAAAGCAATCTATTATGAAAGGGAAAAAAAAAAAAATCCAAATACATGCAATTAGTCAGGAAGTCTTATAGAAACTTTAGACAGTCTTCTGAGCTGTCTTTTCTCCCCCCGCAATATGTCAATTAGGCTCACAAAAATCAATTATGAAACTGATTTTTAAAATACTACCAAACAGGTTTCATTTGTACATAACAAATCTTTACCATCCTCCTTACATCTGCATAAGGGAGGACGTTTACTAAGTTTCCTACACTTAATATTCTTATTCCATCTACATAGACAAGTCTGAAAAAAATATATTACAAGCCAGCAGTGTTAGATTGTTTATACCAGTTCTAGGGACATGAGCATCTTGACAACAGCGAGCAAGGATCTTTGATTCATTTGCATGCCTGAGCACACTACAGATTTACCTCGCTTGAAAAACAAAACAGGTTTGCTTTCAACACTTTGGGTGGTTACTAGGAAAAGTTAATGACCCACACAAATATATGAAAAAATGAGAGGTTTAAGAACTGACAACTTCACTCAAGCCAACCAAAAGGGAAATGCATCCCCTTAGATGTCATAAAAGCATCTGCACATTTTCAAGGTTGCATCTGAAAGGTATTATCTTTTCCATTATCCTAGAAGCTTTCTCCATTCAAATAACAGATGTCAGCCTTCTCAGAACCATATCACTGCCTTTTCACCTCTAAGGTTTTACTGCTTAGAATTAAATGCATTTATTCTCATATCTGAATGTCCACACTACACTCTAATCAAGTGAACCAAATTTCACGGTCTCCAATCTCATTCCAATAAAACCCTGCCACACATCTGCACTCCATACAACACCATTTCAGGACAGAGTTCAACAAGAAGTGGAAAACTGTATTAGAAGGAATATCAGAACTATAAGAAACAGCTGTACACAAGTCATACACATGTGCTTATATCCATCAGCATCATTAAATTCTTACAGCTACAAACACATCAGTGAACCATTTTGCTCAGAAAAGTACTGGCTAGGTAAATTATAAAACACAGAAGCTGAAACAAAAACAGTATATGGGGGGAGGGGGAAAGTAAATTGATGATGAAGGTAAAACTAAGAGGGGCAGGAAGAATAACTAGTTTCTGAGAAAGGGCTCATTTTCACAAGCTATAAACCCCCCTAAGCAGCAATCCTTCACCTCTTCCCCACAGACTTACACAACCTTTACAAAATACAACCTACAGGAAATACACCATGCTTTATTTGCTAGGCAGACACAAGACAGTCCTCCAATACTTGGTTTTCTTCAGTCATTTACCCTGACTTTTTCTGAGGCACTGGTTGACAGTTAACTGTTTAACACAGTTGAGTTTTCATTAGCAGGACATGAACTTACACTATTAGAAGTCTGGAGTGCACTAAATGAACCCAAAAAAAAAAATACCGTTATTTTATGAAAAAATTCTGTGCAGTTTCCTAGCAAAACCTAAACGTGGGACTCTTTCCCTAGGTAACAGTTAAATAAAATTTATCTCTATATATAAAAGCCTTCGCAGGACAGTTGCTCAGTAACACAACTAAAGCTTTCAATCACTCCCTAATAACACCACTCCACCACAGTATTCCTGCACAGAGCAGAAACACTATGCAAACTAAGCTTCCCCTGCAGCCAGTTTCAAACTGCTAATTCTCACAAAAAGAAAGTTCTCTTGAAATCCGGAATCACAAGTGACAAAGCTACTGCTGAACCAAACCAGGTGTGAGGCACGAGGGCCTGGGACAGCATCCGTCTCCTTGCTCCGTACGGCTCCTTCCCACTCTGCCCCACTTGGGAAAGGCAAAGGTGCCACGCTACAGCTGTGAGATCCCACCTTCACTTGAGATTTATCTGCAGGGCAGAAAATAATTGGATGTCACACCTACTAACTCAATTTCAGTGTGCTAATTATTCTTTAGTGATACTCCTTTCTTTTTCCCCCCTTCTCACCACTGCATTTTAAATAGAATTAATGAACTCGCTGGTGAAATTATTTTGAAGGCTATTGATCACCTGTGATAATCATCTCCTCTGTATTTAGTGAGAAAAGTCAGCAAATGAACACAAAGGCTTAAGGCCTGAATATTCCACCTCGCACCACTGCAGGCCCAGCCAGGATGGTGAGCGTTACCACCACCCTTGAGCCTGCAAGTTCTCACTTCCACCTCGCAGTGTTTCTCTGCCACATCATGGACTTCCCTAAAGCAGCTTTTTATTCTTGCTCCTCAGAGTACTTCCCCAAAAGACTATCAAAGCAAGCACTAAAATCTTTCACGGCTTGTTTCTGTTATGTAAAAAAGTATGTTTGATGAAAATAGACTTATGAGGAATGTTCCATATCAAACATCTATTGGTTCCAGATTTATAGCTGGTATGGAAGTACAATTACCACTATTTTCTCACTAAACCTGGCACCCAAAAGCTGACAGGTCAGTGTCCCGATATGAACTGAGAACACAGCACATGCTAAATACTGAGAAAACAAATTTGTAGATAAAAGGGGGAGAAAAAAAAGAAAAGGCAAGTTTTGTCAAAAGCCTCAAAATGCTAATTATTTCTATAATGCTAAAAACATTCACTGCATACATACTATAAAAGACATAACATATATACCCAAGCTTGAATCAGCTCTGATGCAACCCTCAGGAGGGCTAAAAGGCATAAAAATCAACAAAATAAACCACAACAATGTATAAATAAATTATTCAAGCTTTGTCAGAAAGTGAAATGTGATCAAATAGCATTTTGCCACTTATAAAAGTCATTTCTTTTGGCGATATGACAACGAACTTCTAAAATATCAAATCAAACGCTCTATCAGTGTTACAGCTCAGTAGTGCTTGCCTCCTGCTCAGGCTACAAGCACAGACCAAAGCAAAACAAGAACCCCGTCCAAATCATGCAAAGACTTAAGTAACCAAACAGGCATTCATAAACACCCAAAGAAAAATCACTGTTAAAGAAACCTGTTATTACATTAAGTTGTTTTGATAACTAGATAGCTTAACTAGCTCATTAATTTTATTTTGCTCATAGTGTTTCTTAATGACACCCTCAATTCCAGAAGGGCACAGAAAGTTAGGCAGGCATGACAATCTCAGATAAAACATCAGCTGCTGCATGGGCATTACCAGAGGGTGGGCAGACTCAACAGCAGAGAACAAACAACAACAACAACAACAAAAAACAAATACACACACCCCAACCAAAACCCTGTTGACTGTTTGTGACCATTTCTTGAACAGCATCAGTAGTAGAATGGCAACTTTTCTTTCTCTAAACCAGAGTAAAAATCCATCTTAAGATACTTGGAGGTCTATCTGTATACAATATTTTCAGTATATTATCATATACTCTCCTAGATTTTTGCATGCAATAAAAAGTTACTCAATTTTTCCAAAAAATGTTACAAGATATAGCAAGATGCAGAATATCTATTATTACATAGCACAAGCTTAGTTTAACATCTCAATTTAGTTTAACAAAGTCAGCAGCAAACGTCAACATTATTATATTGCACTTGCTTTGTTTTTCATATAGCCCAATAATCAGTATTCACACCTTGGCCTGTACATATATATCATTACATACTCTCACCCTTCAAATGAGGTTTCATTCCATTCTTTAGAAAGTTATAAAACCATCTAAACCACAAGAGACAGAACTTAAACTCTCCTCTAAAGCATCAGCTGGCATCAGCTCAATTACCTGGTTAGCTGTACAAATACTCTGCTCCCATTTTCAGACTTGCTGCACCTCAGATTTTCATGCTCCATAATGTTCATATTCGATTACTTCTTCCCTTATATGTCAGAAATTTAACACATGGCTTTGCAAACTGATACACAAACATTTTCAAGATCTCGTTTACCAGTGTAAATCAAGCCTAACACCAACATGAGTGAATTTGTACATGATTCAAGCGAGCACAGCACTGTGCTACGCCCTACTGTTGATAACTTGATGTAACGTATGCACCAGCATCAGGTTGATTTTAGAAACAAAATATCTGTCAGCTGAACAAGCTCTATACATTAAAACTACTGGTCCAGAACATCACAGGCCCACACTTTCACTGTATCTGTTCTTCTGCGCTGCTTCAGCCTCAGTTCTGCCTTGCACCTTCCCCAAGCTCCCCTCTCAGCCACCTCCTCGCAGCTTTCGGACAAATTTTTGTCTACAACCAGGCACCTGGTTCCCCTCTCGGGGCAGCTGCCATTTCCAGAGAGCAGCAGCATTTACCACTGTTACTGAATTTTTCAGTCTAGATACTTTTGAAAAAGGAAGAGATTTTCCTACTGCTTTTGACAGGCTCCAAGGTGCCAGGTTTATAACACAGCTAGCCCGAGATGCTTTTTCCTCACGTCTCATTTCCAGAATATACTGAAGACCAAAAAAAAAAAAAAAAGCATTCCATGTGCTATTTCTGTCATCCAGAACTGTGACGATTATAAAACATTCTGCATATAATAATTTTAGAAAATACACAGATTATCTTTTTCTTTTTCATGTTACCTAATGAGTCACATGAGTATGAGACGTACAGAAGTGACCTTACAACGAGATCTGTTCATCACCTTGCTACTCAAAGTTAAATAACCAGAACTCTGGTTTTAATCATACTTTGTCATTTTAGACACCCAAATTATTAGTCAGTGACACTCTGACCAATGTTATTTAGAAACGCCAACTCCATAATTGTAGCTAATAACTGCTGCTGCCGAGGTTCCTATCATTACCCACGAAGGGTCACAGCTCCCCAAAACGCATGCAGCCGCTAATAACAAGCTGCAGCATGGGAGGCTGACAACCTTTCACGATGAATTAGGCCAAGATCAAGGTCTTGTAAAGCGCAGGGTCCCACGGCAAACTCACTAACTACTGAACAGTGAGCGAGTCAGTTCCAGGTCTGCAACTATGACTGAGATGTTAGCTTGTCCTGTGCCTTTCAGCAGCAGGAGCAGCAGAGCTCCCCCACTGTGACTCGCCACAGCCTTTTCCAAGTATTTTATGTTGCTATTTGCTTGGGAAGGAAATGGAAAATAATACTGCAGAAAACAATGAAGAAGGTAAACATGCAAAAAAAAAAAAAAACACAATCAGAGCTGCAAATGCACCACAATGTTTTAAGTCATTTAAGAAACAATTTGACCCTTAGTGACCAATTTGATACTTGCATTTTCACAATGCCTCAGGTGAGCAAGATGCAGCTTTAACCTTGGAAACCTCTACTTAGGAATGCATTAGTGACAGAAATGAAATTTTACGTTAACAAATATCGCTGCTAAGAAAGAAGCCCCGTTATTTCTCCATAAACTCCCAACCACGCTAAAAGATTCTACTCCTTTGCATGCCAAGTTTGGGCCTGCATGTTTTAATCTGACTACTGCCTTTCCCCATACAATATGGAAACCTCCTCCAAGTTAACTTGAGACAAACAAGTAACATTTCTATTCACTTCTAACAAGAAAAAACACCACACACTAATCTCAAACTTTTGCTCACATTTGGTTAACTGAAAAATGGTGCCTGATAATAAACAGCATTTATAGTAAATGGTAGTGACCATTCTAGATAAATTCATCTTGCTTCAGGCTTCAAATACCTACATCCTCACCTCAACACTGCATCACAACACTGCTAATGCAATATATTAGAGAGATGTAAAAACTATTTTGGAACATGAATACCACAGAAATGGAGTACGACAGAAATTAATACACAAACCGTATCTGTTCAGAAACTATATTTGCTCAGAAACTTCAAACAGCATTTCTATAAGCAGGAGTTGAGCACAGAAGTAGGTCACATCAATTGGAACCGGCAGGCGCACCCTGGGAAGAGGAAAATCCCTCCTGTAGACACAGCTGAGTGCTAAAAGCTCAACATTTCTATGCAATGAGCTAAAAGCTCATTATTTCTATGCAATTTGTTACAGAACTTGCAGCAATTCAGCAACACTTAAAGAACTTTGTGCTTTGGTCCTAAAAATGAAATTACAGGGCTACAAATAAGGCTAAAAAATACTAACGACAAATACGTGCCTAATGCTTGATGCACGTTTGCCATTTTTAAAAAGCAATGTATTGATGTAGGCTGTGCTGACCACAGTGAAGTACAGGGGACAACAGCATCTCTTTGGCTTCTCGCATCGCTCGCGCTGCAATCAAGACCAGGCCATGGGAAGTCAGTGGGAGCTCTCTTTCCATCAGGTTCAGTGAGTGCCTTTTTAAAAAAAACCTATTTCTTAAGTAGAAAGAATACTAACAGAGCTAGTAAAAAAGCTGAAAACACAACAAAAACACTTTTAACCTGTCAATACTACATCAATTTTAAAATCAACAGCTAATTAATTCATTTCTTAAATCCTCTGAGATGAAGAAAGAGTTGACTTTGCCTATGAATTGCTCTAAATATTAATTTTTTGCTTGCCTACTGGGACTAAATCAAACACAGTTAAAATGGTTACTGTGGTTACAGTGATGAATCAAGAAGGAAAAAGTTATTTAACCCCTGAAATACAAACAAAAAGCCTACAGGAAACATCTCAGTACCACTGCCTACCACACGCTCCATGGAAATTTCGAAAACGATGGTCATCAGCCTAAATCCCCAACAAGCTGACGTTTTGCTTCAGTATTTTCAGTGTATAACACTGGCACATATTATTTCCTCATCAATAGTCATAAATAGTACCATGCCTTCTTCACAATCATGACAAAAACTAAATGTTTCATTTAATAACTACTTAGGGAAAAGAATTATAGATTTAACCAGTTAGTTCAACATTCCACCTAAGAAATTGTTTTGTTTTATTGGGAGAGCAAAGAATATACTTTTTCTTCACTTTATACATTAGCTTGTTAATGTCAAAATTACATTAATAGATTTTTTCCATGTGAATATAACATAATCAGAACAAGGTTCATCCCCACTGTTGTGCATGTTAAGTGACATTGCACTCATGTAAACAGCGCTACAAGGAGAACCACAAGAAACAGACAGCTTTGAGCAGAGGTATTGAAAAGAGAACCCTTGAAATAGCATCCTTTTAAACCAGGCTGCAATTCTAAAAAGTTCTAAGAGAAACTGCAAATAGCTATTAAGTCATCTTGTGGGATCCAGCACTTCTCACAGGGCTAGCTTCCCGGCAGCAATGCTGGCTAGCCTCGCTCAAGCCTCCCCAAGGAGGTCCCGCTGCATCAAATCACACCAAGAAATCTGAACAGGAGGGGAAACTGAGCTCATTTTGAAGTTATAGAGCCAAATTATCAAGTGCTGTCATCATTTTAATAGCCACTGCAGCAAGGACACTAGCAACGGTCTGGTTTTCTCCTTCACACACACACACATCTCCTATTCCCTGAGAGCACTGTGGCCATTCTCATCTACGCCTCCTATCCAATTCTAGTAATTTGCACAGTAATAATGATTATTCATATTATTTATATTTTAATTTATTACAGTTTGCCCTCCATATTCCTCACCAAAAATATTTGCCAAAAAAAACAGAAAACTACCTTTTTCTTAAAACTAGAGAGAGTAGTTTGGAGTTTTAAAAAAATCAAAGGGAATATCATTAAAATCTACTATGATAAGCATCAGTATTGCTGAAATTACCATGTTCATTGCTTCAGTAAAGAGCCAGAGGTACGGCCATCCACCAGTCTGACAACAGAGATTAAATAAATCCAAACCAGAGTTTTACGTGAAAGTTTCCTAAAATGGAGACCATCTTTTATTGAAGGCCGCATTCATATTTCATTCTTCTCTTCCTCTCTCACCTCTAGCACGCATTAGTTTGAGACAATATCTCCGTGCAGTACAAGCAGCTTCCTCCCAGGCCTGCCCTGTTGTTTCCATGCCCATGTGGAATCCGGCAGCCTAAGCAAGCATCAATATTTCACTAGGTTCCAGGCTCTTCCGTGTCACCAGCTTTCCAAGGCTGGAGCTGCAAGCAGCTATCTGCAAACAACCTCTGCTCTTGCTGCGAACAGGGGTTCGCCCAACTCCCACCAAAATTCAGTCTTTCAGGCTCTACAGACTAACAATAAATATCAAACATGAATTATTAAATGCAACTATAGAGGCTCTGGAATTAGACATCAAGTCCACATTTTTGTTGTCTGACTACACTGATAAAAAGCTACTAAGACAGCTATCAACAGCATTGTTTCTAACCTTAACTTGCTCATTTGAAGATACTCTGTCATCATCTGAACATGCATATAAAGCAAGTACTAGGTAATTAAATATAATCCAAAAGATCATTTCTGTTTTGTTAGTTTGATAGAGAAACTTATCCAGAATTCTTCCATAAAAAACACAGAAATGGTTCTGAATTCCAGGAATATTTACCTTCTCTCCACACTCCACTGTGCAATCTTTGTCTTGCTGAACTACATCCAGGTTACAAGTAACATTTCAGGTTCTTCTGAGGAAAGATCCAAGATCTTGAAGCAGCTTGCAAAATTCTGGGTCACTCATCACCAGGATTTTCTATATTTTACAGGCAGCTAAGAAAGTGTGACTCACTTGAGATGTTTTACCTTTTCATTCCTCAGCTCACTGTTTAATGGATACAGAAATGATACCTAGGAGTAATATATTAAGCTGTTCACACTGCAATATCACCCAACTTTTGCTTTTATGTTTAACGTGACAGGTATCATCCACATCATATTTACTAGCCCAGCAAAATGCAGCTAACCAGCAAATCTGAGAAGGGCAGAGGTCTACTCATTTTAGCCCACATATTTTACAGAGAATTAATTATTTCTTGCCTGGGGACAGCTATTGGAGTTATTTCCACCTGCCACTGTCTCTTCAAAAAGTAAATACAACCTTTCAGCATTCTTACTTTGAATCAAAATAGGTGACAAAGAAAAATATAGGAAAAAAACATAGAACATCACTACTGTAATTCTAAAGTTATCCATGTTTTGCATCCCACCAACTGAGAGGGTAGACAAGTCCAGCTGAAACTGGGCTTGTTGGTCCATCGTTGTAAGAGATCCCTGGTGCAGGAGTGCACACAACAAGTTAATTCTCCCATTTCGTGTTCTTCCTGCACTAATGCTGTATATCCAAACGTAAAAGAAACAATTTCACATGGAACCTCTTAGCCATTTCATCCACTAGCAAGTATTGCTATTTAACACAACCTAGGAACCACTTTTTCTCCCCAAGGGGAGAGACTTGCTTTCAGAGCAAGTGTGTATTTCCAGGTCATCTGAGAGAACAAGTCTTTTCCAGAGCATTACAAACATACACAAAATATAGAACATTATTGAGCCTCAAAGATGAGAAAACTTCCTTTTCACTAAGGCATAGTGGTTTTTTTTCAAGAGTAAGTAATCCTACAAGAAAGGCAAAAGCAATTAACGGCCTTGTCTCATAGGAATTTTTTTTAATTGAGAAAGCAGGTACCATAAGGAAAATATTTTAAGGCTCAGTTATACAAGTGCTGATTCATCAATGTGCTAGTACAAGAGGCTCAGTGAAAGAACAAGTTCATACTACATTTTACTTTATGATAATTTTAATTAACTGGAAACAAAGTTACACACTTTATATGTGATATATATAAAATATACACAAACTGAAAAGGCAAAAGTACCATTCACAGTTCAACTACTATAGACAAATAATGGAAAGGACCAAAAGTCTACGAAAAAGGTCTTCAAGGTCAGCAAAAAAACCACCACACAGGACTTCAGGCAAAGTCCTAATATAGGCATTCAAGAGCAGCAGGAGAATGCAAAGGAGCACATTACCAGGAAAGACCTTTTAGAATCACCTCACTATATAAAACATGATCCTAGGATTAAAATCTTTAACATAAGTCCATTCAGAATCCAAAGTCTAATTAACTACTAAGTAATTTCTTCCTGTTCTCACACAATTTTGGATAACTCCAGATTTTCCTATAAAAGAGGCATTAATTTTGCCATTACTATAAGGCAGTAAAGGAATAAATTGTTAATTGGGAGCCTGGTACTGACAAGCCTCTGAAAGGTGAATGAATCCAACGCTCGACACCTGTTATTCTGCCAAAGTGTTTTAAGTCACTTCATTTATAAGTAACAGTTGTGTAACAAAGTTGACAATTTTTTTAAGCAAGCATCTTTTAGACACACATCCTCATACATACTAGAAATATCTTTGTCACAAGAAATGAGGGGAGAAGAGCAAAGAGATATCTGACCAAGGTACCATAAGTTACAGACAGTAGTAGAAAGCTACAGACTAACAGGTCAGTCATCTGTTTGATCCCACAGAACAGGCTGCCTCTACCATAAACAGCATTTCCCAAAGCTACCATTAAGTCAAGAGTACTGAAGACAAAGACATGAACTATTACTTCACAAGTCATTTCTAAAGCTCACAGAAATTAATTTGAAGGGTGAAATTAATCACAAACAAAGCATCAGGTGGCTTTTGCACAGAAGAGACCACAGACCTCCATTACCTCACTTATTTCCCTTGGATGTTGTTAAGAAAGGTGTCTGGCAAACAGCCCAAGCTCAGCAAATAAGCCACATCAGGGTTTTTTTTTTTCCTTCTTTCTTTTTTTTTTTTTTTTTTTTAAAAAAAATCAAAGTCCTGGCTAGGGTCAAAAATGCCTCCTGAGAACTCTTCCAGCCAGGGCTATGTCACAGGCATCAAGTCAGCAGAATAACAAAAGGGATCACACCAGCAGTAAGCGATACCCCAAAGGAATGGCACAAACCGTCATCAGGTAATACAAAGGTGTTAAAAGGAATGAGAGAAGCTTATTTCCAACTCACATGAGCTGAACAAGCCTCTCTTCTGTGCCAACACTTCCTTCAACTCACATACAGGTGAAAAAGGAGTCTGCAGATAGAAGGAACCAAAAGCGAAATCCAGAGGGAAGGGGAAGTAACTGCATCCATACAGGCAGGTTGCATTAAGCATCACGAAGCATTTACTTCAATTAGATTATCCTGCAGAAAACCACTCCATCCTGCAAGCTTGGTAACATACAGCGGCCCCTCTGAAAAGCAGAATACCCACTGTATCCTATCAGGAAGGGGGCTACTAAATCCAGCTTTAAGAGCAAGCTTCATCTGTTCATTACGGTACACAGACTTCATAGTGCATTCTTAAACATTAAAAAGAAAAGTCAAGGGTTTGTTTTGTTTCACACTATTTTTCTTAAATCCCCCCTTTTTAAGCATATATTATGCCTAAACTTAAAAGATCAAGTGAAGATCATAAAGGGTGCAGTCTGTTCCACCATCAGACTGTCCTTAGGGTAGCGAGGGAAAAAAATAGTAAAAGTCTACCTTGTTTCAACTTACCCCCCTACATCTGTTATTCTGAATCTGCTAAAAATATCCAAGTGCCATTTTCTTAAAATATTCTTTCGCAGTACTGGGTAGAGGTAACGAAAGGTCATTGAATCCATTTCTAGTCAAGATAGACAACAGAATACCCAAAGTTACACTCCAATAACACACATCCTCAGACCACAGGCAGCACATTCTCTGTACTAGGAAAAAAGCGCCATCAGAGTTGCTCCTAAATTTTGAAATTTACTTCTGCAAAAGCTAAGAGATCACCTGCTGGGCAACCTCCTGCTCCCAGTGGAAGATAAATGTGACTATAGCTTTTTCAGCACACATGTAGAGCAAAATTTAGTGAATGAAGAAAAATACAGAAGACATTTAAGCCTTTACCTAAAGTTATTCAGCCTTAATGTCTTTAAATTTCTCCCAGAAGAGACAACACACACCACATTTTGTCATTGTGTCCTAGCTGCCACCTAAAAAAACCAAACCACTTTCTCTCTTCCTTTCTCCTGTCTTCCATTCCCCTTTATGCAGTAGAAATACTGAATGTTTTTAAGCACTTTTATACTAAGACTTCAAGACTATCAAGCTTCAATACAAGTGATAGTTTTGAAACACTATGAATATTGCTTTCAGATTCTTGTATGGTTTGCTTTAAAAGGATACAAAGAGCAGCATTTTCTGTTTTGTAACAAAACTGTAGTTCTTGAAGAAAAAAGGAAGACTCATGTGCAACTGCACATAAAATGCTTGGAAAAAAATAATGTTTAAGAGATTTCA
>JAVCKT010037547.1:0-10008 GCA_032273925.1 Rhynchotus rufescens | reverse complement strand
TTTTGATATTTCAAATGCACAGCATGTTTTTTTTCAGTGATAAATACAGCACTGAAATTTCTCACTGAAATCATTCAGTTTCTCAAATGATCCAGTATTTGGCCCTTTGTGGTTTGTGAGGGACCTGGAGGCACGTTTTTGCAGGGCAAGTTCCTTTTTTGCAGCTTTATCATTATGATCCATGATCTAACACTACATTTGAAAAATATTTACTTCCACAGGATTTTATGACAACAGTGTATTCATCATCATTTCCAATTGCCTTGCACCTGTTAAACAGTTCCATCTCCCAGGTCTACAGGATGCTGCTGAGCTACTTCTAGCACGATGTTCTAAGCAGTAACAATTGTCTGTTGTATTTGTTTTATAAATTCCTAACTCTTACCAAATTTTATGATATACAAAATATATCATAACCAAGCAATTAACTTTTTTCCCCTGTCAAATTACTACCTATTTCAGAATTTGTTATTATTATCATTTCTACTCAATAAACATTGGATGATTACTCTGAACTTAAATAAGAACCAGACAATACTGACATACATGGGACAGCTTCTCCCATCCTTCACTTTAAGCAGCTTTCTTTTTGCATTATTAAATTTCTCTATTATTTGTCTCTTATATCCACCCATTTTTCTTTAAAAGTTTAATTAACACAGTACCAAATAGCCAAGATAATGTTTTTACCTTCCTTTCCTCTTAACTATTCTCCAAAGTATTTTCTTCAGTCAATTTACCCTCATTGAGGCTACACGTATGCCATCTTTCTCACACTTTCTACCTTAGAAATTTTTTCAAATACATCTAGATTTTATCCCTTTCTTTCAGAGCACTTCTTCCAAAAAGCTACATAATATATGGAAACGGAGCAAAAAGACATTTATAAATTAACTTTAGCATCATTATTACAATGTATGCAAACATTTGGAAGATAATCTAATATATACTAATGGCTTCATTCAAATGATCTTGCAAAATGCCATTTCACCTCATGCAAATGTATGTCTTTTATTTTTATTCCTAACATTTTTACAGGAAGTTAATTTGTTTTGTCATATATTACTGAATTACAAATACTTGGGAATTAGGACCAAACAAATTTTGAATGTTTGTGTGATTTTTAAGATACAGGGGCTATGTTCTGGAGGCTATTTCGGCACCTTAAAAGCATTTCCATTTTTTTATAACTGAATAACTTCATAAACAAAACTTAGCCTAGATCCACAACTCCCACTCACTGATTTCACTCTTTTCTGCTGATACTATTCCACTTTGCAAGGAATAGTTAAAGATCTGTTAAGATACAAAGAACCAGCTTGTCCATGACAATATTGTCCAATAGTGAAGAAACAAACAGTAAAAAAGAGAAGTTTCAGTCACAGCAATTAATGCTTCAGGAAATATCTCTTTCTTTCCCCAAAGATGGCAAAAATCCTATTCAGTTTTGAAAAGACGTTCAGTGTTTAGTTTCTGGTGTGGGTTGAACGCTATGAAGATTCGTGTAAAGGGAAAGGTACCCTGAAGCCCAGAACAAAGATCGTAATAACTAATAAAAGGTGCTGATTTAAGGTGCAAGTATCCATCATACTACCTGTTGACTAGCATAGGCACAATTTGCCTGTTCAGCTTATATAGATATCTTTCACTTTGCCCAAGCTCCAGGTAGGTACTTACCAAAGTGCTGTTAATCCGAAGCACTTAAATGTCCTTTGTACATATAACCCAAATTCTGATCTTGAGAACAGGATTTAGGCTTTTCAAGTGTGTAAGCTCTATGACCTGGAGCTGGTGACAAGCTGGAAGAAAACTAGTTACCAGGTTGCTTGAGCCTTAACTCTCCAATGTGGTCACAGAAGGGTTCTCATCAGTACATGCATTCAGTCAGAATGATGACAACACAAGCATGATGCAACACAAAAAACTTTCAGGTTCATGACTATTTTCAGACATGATCTTGCAGTGCACATCTACTACCTACGCAATGTATATTTATGTACTTATTTACATTTTGTCTTTTCCAGAAATCCCTAATAAAATAAATCGTGGTGAAGTCAAGCATCTTGCAGATACCTCAGGGTCAGATAAAACAGAAAGAACAACAAAGAGGTCCAGAGTGTCAACCATAAGGCGAATATTTGACATGGCAAAGCATCGAACAAAGAGGTCACCTTTCTTCTCAACTGGTGTGAAAGTTTGCCCACAAGAATCAGTAAAGCAGATTTTAGCAAGTCACCAAGCTTACTATAGATTACGAGGTAAGATGATTGTACCATGTGCCTCCTCTATAGTCCTCTATATTTCATATTTCCTCTCTCCCTTTTTCTCCTAGCCTTTCATACTGCATCAGTTTCAATTTGCATTTTAAAATTGTGTATTTTGGAGCTGTAACTAGCGAGTCTAGCTCGCTACTCAAGACTTCTGGGATGCAAGTAATCTACATTTACTCTCTTAAATAATGTAGTTTATCTATTTGTTCCTCTGTATTTGTTCCTCCAGCAACTCACATATATGTATATGCTATTTTGCTACTCCTGAATGGAACTACCTGGTCACCTCCAAAATGAAACCAGTGTGTTAAGCTGGGAAAATTATTCTGTAGCAGTCACTTTCTATAGGCAGCAGAGCAGACCGTATAGACAGACTACACACTGTCATGAAGGCACAACATGGCGACATGTACAGAGTCAGCTTTAACACATCTTCAGCTGGGCATTTGTCATGTTTATATAAAACAAAATAATTGGATTTCTTTTCATCAGATATTACATCTTTGTTAGCAGATACTGCTCAGAAAAACAAGAGCTAAGAAAACAATAAATGAGAGCAAGATGATCTGTTAGGTCATTATAAAGAAACTGTCCTAAAAGACAGAATGTTCCTTTTTAATAATAGCACCACTTACGCTCCACAAACAGATGCTCTGCTGGGAGGACATGTGATTCCTGAGTTGTTAATGAGTCTCTCTGACATACTTGGGTGAATATATCCCTACAGCAAGTCTGCAGAATACCCATTCCTAACACCGATGGCATTAATTTCAAACAGTGATATTTTAGATAATATAGATAATTATATCACCCTGCTTCAGAGTAGGTGTCCAGTACTGAGAACAAATCTCCCAATCTCATAATAACTAACTGTGCAAAGTAGTGTTAAAAGCAACATAATTTAAATTGCTGGAAGATATTTTGCTAATTTTAATGAACAGACTTCAAAATTTTCTTTCATTCTAAGTGAATGAATATTATCCTCTAACAAAATTCCAGATAGTTTTGCTGACACTAAAAATACCAAACAGAGGAATCAACAAGTAAGGACAGAAGCAGTCATCCATTAACAGAAAGGCAGAGACTTCAGTAAGGAAAAACAACATTACCCAATTGCTGAGTTCATAAATCCAAGAACCAGTTTGTATTATAAACATTGTTAGAGTGAAACAGATGCCTTTAATATTTAATCATCATGGCCATGCTGAACAAAGACAAATCCCTTCACATCAGACTTGAAAACTGTTTTGTAGCTGCAGACGAACAGAAGTGGTTCAATTTAAAACAGATGAGTTTTAACAGCCACAGAGCCATGTTTGTTCCTACAAAAGCCAAATTTACAGGTCCTGCAGTGGACAACCCACCTAAGTGTGTATTTCTAAACATCAGCAGGGAAGTCCACACAGACCTGCACTTCCTGATTGCAGTCTGGGCTGGCCTGAGGATCTCTGCAGCACTCAGTGATTTCAGACACAACCCAAGTATAGCCAGAATTCATTCTACAGAACGCATAAAATAAAGCAGGCAAAACCCAAACATTTTCAGTGCAGAGAATGACTGGTATCTATACATGCATGAAAAGATGTATCAGTATGATCTGAATATAATTAATCAGATAGGTAGTAGCTGTCTGGAGATTCCTAGAAGAGATTTCAGCCAGGGATCTGTAAATGCACTTGGAAGTCAAGTCCCACCTACCTTGTCCACATCTCCCTCTGTGAATCCCTTTTCCACAGACACTTAGAAGCAATGTTTCCGGAAAAAATAAAGGAAAATAAGCAATAAAAAGTATGCCCGAGCAGCTACTGTATATCCTAGCTGCTGCTGCTTTCTCTCCTCCGTCACTCATCCATGTCACAAACTTCACTTGCACACCACGTAGACAGCAAGCTTTTTGCAGAAGGACTGTTTAAAAGTTCTCTCTGAAATGCTTGATGAGGTTGTTAGAGAATAGATTTAAAAAGTAAAGGCCAGGACGGAATATGCCTTATAACATGTATGCAACACACTACAGCTAAACCTCACAGCTTTCTTGCATAAGGAGTGAGACAGTAGGATATATATGAGTACTAGTAACTTATTAGATTTTTATGTATGTTTTACATCACCTCACGTAATTAACAGCTGGAGCCAGTTTGCATCCAGTAAATGAAAATTCCTTAAAGCTTTTCCAAATCTCTCCCACTGTCATACTCTCTATCAGTTCATTTTCATTTCCTTAAATGATTTAGAATACTGCTGTTCTCCCCATAGCTACAGTACCTGTTAATCTTGCTTGATGTAGCTTGGCATTCAACACAGTGATTCATCACTACGGAGGAGATATTAATACTGAATAAATAAATGTGTACACTTGCAGGGGAAAAAGGAAACTGTGTTCTTTTCAGAGAAGGAAAGGAGTTTTAACTCTATTAAGGCATTTTTTCTAAGGCTCAAAGAAACAGGAAAGAGTGCAGTTTTACATGTCAAATTGCTGCTGCAAAAAATCTTTAAGGCTTTCAAAAGACTAAATACACTCAACATTTATAATATGAACAAAGTACTTTGGTCTGCTGCATTTAAAAAGATGTTTTACATTAAAAGTATTTTATTATATGTGTGGGAAATATCAAAATTTTACACATGCCTGTTCAGCTTATTCTGTGCCTAGTTAATCTTTTCTAATATATAAAACCTTAGTACACAGTTAAAATTATGATTATTCATGTATTAAAATGGCTATTTTTTTTCCTTACAGTTTGCTGTAATAAAACAATTAGTTTAACAATTAGTTTATGTGTTTTTGAGATGAAGGAAGTGTGATTGTATTTGCTCTTTATTATTAATGATGATGATGGGTCAAGTTTATCTCTCTTTTGAGGTGAGGGAAGAATAATCCTTCAACATAAAGGCAAATGTCAACTCAAAAATACCTAAAAGCCTTAAAGATGTTGAATTTGTTTACTGGCTACCACAAAATGTGTAACCCAAAAATCATTTTTAAATAGTCTTAAAGTTTTATTTTGTGGTATAAAGTATCCATCCCTATCCCCCTTATTATTCAGTCTGCCAGGAAGCTGTGTGGGAAGCCTTTCGTATTTTTCTGGATCGGATTCCTGATACTTATGAATATCAGAACTGGGTTACTGCCTGCCAGAGGGAAACCTTCTGCATCTTTGACATTGGCAAAAACTTCAGCAATTCCCAAGAGCATCTAGAAATTATCCAGCGGGTAAGAATTACCAACATTTGTTTACAAATGGGGAAGATTTCCAAGCCCCTCCCCACCTGCCATGTAAAAGCAAAGTATTGTTAAGGAAGAGAAGGGGGCACGTGTTAGAAGGAAAGCATAAAAATCCTATAAACAAAGGATTAACAGACTTCTGTTATATTGTTGAATACACCCACTAGTAAAATGCTGTTTTTCTTAATCTTTTTGCAGCGAGTAAAACATAGAACCTTCCAGGAAAGGTAAGTAAAGCAAAAGTAGAAACCTTGCTGCTTAATGATCCCACCTTTTTTGGAAAGTGTTTCTTGTAGATGTGTGTGGATGTGAGTATATATACACAGATAGCACTGTGTTGTATTTGGTGTGTGCTGTGACAGATCTGAATACTGCACATATTGCAGTACAAAGTAAATGAATCATAACTAATGAATGTTGCCCAAATGTTTGAGTTGTCAGTCTACTTTGAGACAGCAGGTCCTCTTAGATGAACTTAAGCGTGAATCTCCAGCAGAGTCACCACCTGTTAGCCATTAGACTAGTTTTGATGCTGTGCTGAGCTATAGCTTACCCAGAACTGTAATTCTCCTCAAAAGGAAAGTCAGAGAGGTAAAGGTTTACCTTAGAGGTTGCACTTAGCAATAATATGACAAGTTGGTGTTCATTTTTAAAAGTCAGACCGGTGTTAATTAATGTACTGCTTTACAGTATAATACTCTCTTATAAAAAAGACAAACAAACAACCAAAACAAACAAAAAAATGCTTCTGCCAGTCCTCAGAAGTCTGAGAACGGTAGGATTAAAGCTACAAGACTGAACTCTATTTCTCTCTGCATGTAGATATCACAGTAGAGCCAGACAAATCATTGTCCATTGTTTCTTAGATTAATGAATTACTTTCCAATTTTCCTAGATTTTCAGATGCAGCAAATACCTTCTGCTTTTATGTTCTACTTTCTCAAGATCACAGAGGTCTTATGTATCTATATTGATTACAATATTGGAGCTTCAAGTGTTCTTCTTTCTAAGAAATGTATTTTTAAAATGTAGGGCCTAATTAAATTCCTCTTGAAGTCCAAAGGGAAGCATTTTCACTCACCCTAGTGCAAACAGCAGCATCAAGGCAATAAATGAATGATTTCAGCATTTTTATGCTCTTTTTGAACAGCACAGCTTTCAGAACAGTTCAGAAGTTAATGAAGTAAATTATATGAATATTTTAACTGGAAATGCAGGCAGCTGTGTTATGCATAGTTGGACTTCATCACTACACTGTAGTTGAAGGCAACAGGTTGTCCTGTGTCTTCTGTAGATAAGTAAAGAGGTCAGTCTCATGCTTGGGCAAGTATTGTAGACAGGCACTGTCCATCTTCTTTAGGCATGTTACTAAAAAGCAAGGTTAGTTCGGTACAAAAATGCAACCCAACCCTCTTTTAGTGTGTATATTTCATGAGCTTCACAGTGCTAAATGAGAAGACCACACTGCATTTGCAGTGCCCTGAATTCTTTCACTTAGATCAGTCTCCACAAAAATCCCCAGTTTCATGCATTGATTTAATAATAACTGCTTCTATATAAATTTTTAAAAATTCCATCCTCATTTATTTCAGTGATGACACTTTTCAACCAAATTATTTGACATTCTTCATCTCCGCTTTATGGAAAGGAAAATCTCAAAATATAGCTTATAAAATCCATATCTAAGAATCTGATTGTTGTCCAAAAACTACAAATGAATAAAAGTTAGTTTTTACAGAAAAAAATATTTTATAGTCTTATGGAAATCTTTAACTGATTTATTTTAGAATATGCATGCATATACACATATGTCCCCTCTGCTTATCAAGCAAGCTAACACACTCACTTCCAAAATTTATTCACCAGCACATATCTTTAAATTTTACAAATGAAATAATAAATAATAATAATGGCAATGATACAAAAAACAATGCTGTGAACTATTTTGATAACAGGCAGTACAGTAAAGGAGAGGATACTTGATTTGGATAAGGACAAGGAGGCTTGTTGGCATTTTAGTCAGCAGTCAAATCTACTTTCTATTCAAAGACGGAAAAAGCAAGCCCTGCCATATAGCCTAGTCTGTGCATTGACAGTGCTATTAGATTTAATTTCTGTGATCCCTCTTTTCCCCAATTGCTGTTGCACTGACCAGTTTAACTGAGTCATCAAACTATTTCATGAGAATCAAGTTCTTTTATTTAGAAATACACTTAGTATAGGAGTGATTTCTGCGTTTTGTTAGATCTTTGCCATTGTGAGTAAAGTATTGTTGATCAATAAATCACTCACTTCTATTTGATTAATAGGAAGGATGAAATATCCACAGAGAAAACAGGTGGCAAAAAGCTGGAAGACATTCCTTCTATTTCTACAGGTAAAAATCAAACCTGCTTCCTCTGAGTCTGTCCATTAAATGGACTGTCTAGAAACAGTGACTTGTAGATTGTAGAAGGCTGTAATTTAATGAACACAATAGGAGTATGACAAGCTTGGTGAAGTGCAATAAAGAAAAATGCTTTGACTAAAAGAGGTACAAAAATTACTTTTTGACTTCTTGACAACATGCCTGCTCTGACATTTTGTTTTAGGTTTGTTTCACAGTCTTCAGCTGCATCTTATGAGCTATGTGTTCTTAGTTTCATGTGCAGTGAGTAATGCTAATTTGACATCAGTCGTGGATTAACATTTAGACTATCTGCTGCTGCATTTGATTTGCCAAAATAAGCCAACAGATGAAAATAAAGAATGATCTATAGTCAGAGTGTCACACTGAAGCTGTGACATTAATTTAGGTTCAGTGGTTTATTCAATCTAGATACATCAATACCATTGTGTACAAAGTTCTTTAAAGCAGTGCTGGAAAAACATGCAGTGTTAAGGATGTGTAAATAAGAGCAGCTTGGTTCAGTGGGGAGGCATCCTGCAAACAGGTCTGGTAGTTTTGTCCGTCTTTGTCACACACCCTGTTCTTGTTTTGTTTATTCCCACCTCTCCCAGGCTCCCCCGGCGCCTCCCTCTCTCCCTACGCGCCAGCGCCCAATGGGACGCTGCTCAATGAAATCGTCAACGACACAAAGACTCCCGTGAAGGTGAGGACAGTTTTGTGCCCATCCCGCTTATTCCTTCACCTCTGTTCTTTTGAGCTCAGCTTGCAAAATTAGCGCTCAGGAAGGGACATTATTTGCCCCAGTTGCTTCATGGCCTTCCAAGTGGAAACTTCCAGAAGGGCAGCAGCAGCTGCAGAGCGATGCCGACCACCATCACCCCAACTTCCCCGAACTGTCTGAGATGGGGCTGCTGTTCACAGCTGCGCTTCTCTCACTTGTATCGTGGCTGTGGAAAGGGAGGAGCTGATACAAATATGAAGAGAAAATGAGTTTAAAATCTGTCTTTTTTTTTGTCAAAAATTTGACGTGGACTAGGAGACTGACCCTAAGTAACCCCTCCTTTCTTTCTCTCTTTCTTTCTTGTCCCAGTCCTTAGTAGCCATCTCCCTGAAGGAAGCACGAGAGTCATGTAGCAGCTCTATGTGTAGGATGAAAACACTTGATTGAAGGCTTTTTGTTGTATGATTTCCTTCTTAAGAGCAGCACAGAGTAGCCAGTAAATGATACAGCCTCTGCAGATTAACATTGTTAAAGAAAGAATTGTGTAGGCCAAAATTGCAAGTACAATAATAGGAAGCAGTAAACAACAGAAGAGGACTTTTAATAACACGGCATTCAATTGCACAGGAAAGGTCTAACCCAAGAAGAACAAATTGTACTTTTTTACCAGAAAAAAAATAAAAAGGCAAAACAAACCTGCAAATGTCTAAACATGGAGCAGCATTGAGCAACCTGGCAGTCTCCTCTGGCTCCTTAAAGGTGTTGAGCGTATGATACCAGCACATTTGGTGCTGCTTTTGGCATCTGCCTGTTCTTGAGCAACAAGCTCCCTCCAAAGTGGCAATTACATTTGTATCACCATCATCGTGTTTAAAGCCAAAAAAATTTTTGCAACCCTCACTTTGCAAAAAATGGCTGGTTATCACCGCTTTTATGCATATCAAAGGCAACTTACAGTACTATAGACATATAAAGGCAGAAGAATTAGGCTAACAGATGTGGTTAGGAGTCTTCACCCTTTGCAGGAGAGAGTTCAGAATGTCGCTTTGGGGAAGCACTTAAAAAAGAACTCTTCTCCCTATTAAATATTGAGGAAAACATTATGGAAAACAAAACAAAACAAACAAGCAGAAAAACATGCAAAGCATTATTCTCCTCTTTTTTCCTTTTGCCTATTTTTCCCCCCAGGAGCTGGGAACAAATGCCGTTCCGGAACTGCCCATGGAGCAAATGGTGGAGTTCAGCGTCACTCTCACCGATCAGGAGTATACGCCTGAGCTTAGTGACCCTGACTCCCCACAGTACAGGCAGCTTGCTGCCAAGTTTCAGCTCCAGGTAAGGAGGCTGGCAACGTGCTTTGTATACCTTGACAGGCTCATAATAGAAACTGAAGAAATGTGCTCTC
>JAVCKT010037545.1:0-17957 GCA_032273925.1 Rhynchotus rufescens | reverse complement strand
TTTTGAAAAAGCTTTTGAAACTTTTGAAACTTTATCCAGAACGTGAACATCCCGTTATGCACGTGGAATTGCAACCTCAGGTGCATGCACCCTTGCCATGGATATGCACAAATCCTGCCAACACAACTGAAAAAATTTCTTGGACCAAAATTGTGTGCCCAAGATTTTATCTATTTTAGTAAACACTTATTACCAATGGAACAAGCACACGCAAGCCCACCGACGAATTTCCAATAGGGTAGTGCAAAACAAAAACAAACATACGAGCAAAAGTAATCTGGGAAATTTAAACTTTATACATAGAGGAGCTGAGTACTCTAGAGTACTCTATATGCAACATAGCAACTTCCAAAACAACACACAAAAGAGTGTTTGGCTTTTTAAAATCTCACTTCAAAATATGCTAAATTCCCTTTTTATCTGATTTTTTGGCTTCTGTGCAAATGAAAGCCTATAAAATTCCATGATTATTCATCTTTAAAAAAGTGAACTTTGGGAAGAACAGCAGCTAGCATGGGACACAGTAAAAAGCAAGATTGCCTTTGGTCAGATTGAATTTATGCAAATAAAAGCTCATTTATTGGTTTTACCTAGCTGTTCATACCAATAGTGATTTTTACATAGCTTTTATCATAGGATCTTTCCTAAAGAGTTAACACAGATTCAAAACATCATCTGCAAAAAAACAGAGTACTACAGTAACTGATATTAGTGTGATTTCAGATGCATAAGTTAAATTCCTTCTGCTGTCTGAACTCTGTTGCTAACTCTATGCACGTAGAATAACTGACATGTGATTAAGATGTTGAAAATATCCCTTTTTCTAAGCTTTAGCAGCAAAGGCAAGGAATGGGATTTGCAGGTGTCAGCTTCTAGGTACCAGAGGTAAGCAAAACAGCAATGACTAACAATGTAATAATCAATACAACAGACTAGGGAAATAATTTTGTCTATAATCATACCTTTCGTACACGTATAAGAGGTCATATTTATGGAGCTTTACATTTTTAAACTCTAAACACAAATCCTCAGTTGGCTGTATTTTAAGGAAGCCAGCAGAATTAACATGAATACTGCAGAATCAGGGATTTCTTCCTAACACAAGTCTTCCCGTTTGTGGGTAGAAGCACAAAACAGTGACAGATCATTAGGACTAAAGCAAGGAAACAAAGTGCAAGAATTGTCAGAACGGGACCTACTTTGTAGCCACCAGGCTGCCTGTGGCTTGCTTGAACCTTCTCACGATTACAATACACCTACATTCTCCTTTCCCTCTTTGTCATTGTCGTATCATCTCTGTTTTGAAACAAGTTTATCAGGAAGCAATATTATTTTAAAGCACTATCTGACCCACTGGCTCTAACTTCTTTCTTACTCAACTTAGTCTGACTAAACCCCATCAAATCATATATGCACATTTTTTTAAAAGCTGTACTTGAAATGGGATGTATTAAACAAACAGACTAGGCTACAAAACCAGGTAAATGTAAACATCAAATTTCCTTGCTGAATTATCCCTTATCTAAATGAACAGTGCCAACAATTTCCATTTCTTCCACTGTTTAGACAATGTAAACCACATCACTACTACTGCTCTATACAAGTTTTTTTTCCCCTCAATACAAGTGTAAGTAAAGTTTGTCTCTCCCACACTTAACTCTCTTTTATGCTCCTTTAGAAATTCTTTCATCTTTAACTCTTTGGTATTTGCACTGTGTTGAATATGCAAAGCCATCTGAGTAAGTGGTGACCATAGCTGGCATGCTGATGATTTAGTCTTACATGATACTAATAGAAACACACACACAGATACTGAAAATCTGCCTTATTCTAATACCTACTGTCTAGAGTCTCTGCATTAGCACAAATTCAAGAATCATTTCTCATGCAGCAGCAGCCTTGTGGACTGCTACCAGATTTTCAGGTGCAGCGAGTCTTGACAGAGCTCAGTAGCGAGTAGTCATGTGAAATGGACTCAGATTCATCTCTCTTGAGACTCGGTGTCAGCATCAATGATGCAGGTTTCATCTACATTCATTAAACTGACAGTGATAAAAGTGATTCACAATGATCACACTCGCTCATCTTCTCAGGGGTCAGCCAACTTAAAAAGGTATTGCCGTGAGCCCTGAGTATCAAGTATCCTTATCCTTAAGGATCAACTATGAGAAAAGAAGGAAAGCTGAAATTTAGTTTATGCATCTATAAGCTGCTATGAATAACAATATGCTGTGCTGCCAAACAACAAGCTAATGGTTCAAATCCTGTTTTATGACAACATGAACAGCATTTACTGGCTGATATATCAGATATTCAAGAATTGTACTCGGATTTAAAGGAATATAAATGAAATAATAGAGAAATAGCACAGATTCTATGATAAAAGGCTGCAGCAGAAATAGAATTAAACAGTATTTTGAAAAGAAACAACAGCTTTTTACTAAAAAGCCTACTACTGTGGCGATGAGAGTGGTCATACAAACACCTCTTACGCATCCTCCTGCAGCATCTGAGGAGGATGGTTGCTTCTCTCATCAGCAATCAAATCTTTGATGCGTTCTTTCCATTCCTGTGCATGCCAGTCTGTGCCCAGCCATCCCGAACAATACTGGTACCACAAAATGCTACTACCACTGGCAAAAAACTAAGGTTATGGAAAGGAATGCGACCACCCCAAGTCATCACAGCATCCTAACTTTCTAGGATATAGCCTTTTATAGCAATACCGGTCTTTACATTCTATTTGAAAGTTTAACGGTAATTTTTTTTTTTAATTATTAAAATATGAGAAACAGGAGAAATTATATTACAGCTAAGTACTACCTTCGCGGATGAAGTACTATTAAAGCTTTTATTAAATGCAGTAAGATCAGTCTTCCTTGTTTATGGAGAAAAATGCTTGGAGTCCCAGTTCCCGCTGCCTTTCCCTCTCTTTCAGCACAGCAAGGTGAAGAACCGTGGTGAGCACTACACTTAGCAGAAAGAAGGGTAAGACCCTTGACACTGAAACTACCAACATTATCCTATGTTCAGACTTGGCCTCTGTATTCTGCAGCTTCTCAAAAAAGCTAAAATTCAGACATTTGGAGGCAAAAGGGGGCAAAAATTGATGACTCAAGCCAACATAAATCTCCCGTTCTTTGATTTCAGTAATAGACGCGGTGCTGAAGGCTGAATGTGTTAATTACAGGTATTGCAAAGTAAAACGCAGCTTGCAGATCACGGGTGCAGCTCCTCTCAGCACGTTAACAAACAGGCAGGAGGAGGCACAGGCAGTAATCTGAGCATGACAAGGTTTTCAGAATTAAGAGACAACAATTTATGTAAATTGAAATCATAATTAAAAAGCAGTGAACACTTTATCTCAAGGTATAATTTTAATTCATAATAAAAGATGATTAAACACCCATCTGTTCTTAGCAGCAGCAGCATCTAACTTTCCTTGCAGAACAAAACACTCTTTCCAACGAATTATTACAGCTAGTCTCTTGCTACAAATGGACTGAGAGAGAAAATGAACTTATAAATATATGAGAGTTTTCAGATAATTGTAGGCTTTCACTCCATACTAGCTCTCCTTTTCATACAGCTGTGGTTTAAAAAAAGAAAAAAAAACATAAAAGAAAAAACTAATGAAAACAGTAGTTCCCCTCTTTCTCTCTCCTTTATTACTATAAATTTCTAATTCATTTCTCTTCATATTCTTCATCCTCCCCCCAGGAAGGAAGCAGGCACATAAAAGGTTAATTATATTTACTTGTAAAGGAACTAGTATGAATTAAAAATGGATAAATAGTGTGTTCTTCTGCTCTTTGTCACTCTTTATACTATTATACTGGAATAATATGGAAAATTATCTAGCCTCAGTATTGTTTATATAACAAGAGATATCCAAACAAAATGCTAACCTAACCTGTCCAGTTTAGCAGGACATCGTTAAAGCAGAAGGACCAGTTTTGAAGGCTCCACAAATGGGCACATGCGAGAGAAGGTCCCTGCGTGGTGTAAAGCCCCAAGCAATGCAGCTTTCCAGGGGCAGGATCCTCAGCTGCTGGATCTCAGCAAATTTCCACTGAAGACAACACAGCCGTAGAAGTTTTAACAGAATATGTGTCAAAATCTCCAATATGGACCTACATTATGTGAGGCCAGGACAGGAAAAAACATTTTGAGTGGATGATCTAGACTATCCCGCCTAAAGGAAACACTGCAGAGTTAAATGTTATGGTGGAAAATTACTGCTCCATGGAACACAAACTGATTAACAAATCTATGCACATGGAATATATTTTTCACGCTAATAAGTCCTTCACAAATAGGCATTTGATCCAATGCAAGTTCTCCAGACTGGCAGGTCCGCACTGCAACTCTGAAGGGGCCTCTGGCTCCAGAATGCCCTTATTTTTGTCAAAAAAATTAATCCAAACCTATTAAGCAACCTTGAAAGTTCAGTTTTCCCACACACGCACACAAAAGATGAAGAAAAATAAAGTGGGTGGAATATGTATACACTTGATACACAGAGAATATCATGCGCTAGTGATACACATGAAAAAATGTATCAAAAAGGAGGAAATGTTTTGGAATTTGAGTGGTGATCCTTGCTGTACTATTGATATTTCAGTGCCACAACAGGTTCTTCTTAGTCCTGCACATCAAGTTTGATGGACAGTGACCACACAACAATCATACAGAGAACATGCTGCAAATAACCATCCAGCCTGTGCTTACCACTCTCCTGGGGCTCCACCACGGAGAGTGATCCCAGCATTACAGCACCTGCTCCTCACACTGGCAGTAAAACCGGGCATCACTGGAAAAAAATGGAGCTGAAAGAATCCTCATGAAAAGCATTAGAGGCATTAGAAACAGAGCACAGGCAATGTTCTGGAACTCACTACACTGAGCAACTTTGAGAGCCCAATACTGCTCTGTTGCTGCACCTGCAGCTTCTCACTTTGGTTTATTTTGTTTTACAGCAAATACTTAAACGACCATTAAAAAATTGGTTGGGCATCAAAAACAGAATAAAAACACCCCCATAATTACCAACAATCATACTGCAAAGTCCAAGTACTGATAGGACTTCAAAGTCTCTAGGTTAATGATGTTTCACTGCTCTGAATTAGATAATGAAAACCATTAAAAAACAGGCAAGTTGCAACCAGTCCACTATGATTGGTTATGAAATAATATTATGATGCTACTTTGTAGACTTTCTGTCTGTAGATAGAAACAGACAAAAAAGAAGAGAAAAAAGTGTCATGGAAAGAATCTCCTAAAACAAGAATGTCTGATTAGCCTTTTCACCTGACTGAATTTTCAATCCTAATACTTTTGGAGGTTTAAGAGATTAACAGAACAATTTGCTATTGTTTGTTATTTCTATTTTACCCTTTTAAAACACATTCTTACCTATAAAGACATTTTCTGTTGGAGAATATCTGTTACAATGCTACACAACTCAAAAACAAGCAAAAACTTGTGCTGTAAGCCCAAATTTGTGCTGTAAATGATTAATATCAGTCATAAATTTTTAAGTTAGACCCAACTGAGAGAAAACTATTTAGCAAACTCTTTTGAAAATAGGTTTTATTTCCGTTATGTCAAAACGGACCAACCTTCTTGATTTTCCCAGAGTATATAGACAAACAAAACTAAAGTGAACATTTCCTTCCTTCTTCATTCCTTTCTCAGTTAAGGAAAACTTAATTATTTAGACTAACTCCAGAACTGAACCTCAGAACTAACTTCTTTAAGAGACAACTAGCCTCAACAGTAGCCAGCAGGTTGGGATTCAAAACATTGTACCATTAAGGGTCTAAAATATAACATATGCTGCGTACAACTTGTCTACAAAATTATATTAAGTTTTAAAGTTGGCTGCTTTTAAATGAAAGTTTTTTGAAAAAAATCCTTTATTACTTTGGTGTGACTATCAACTTTTTAAGCAAGCCTGCAGTGTTAATACATCATATAAGGAATAAATGAATTTCAAAATGTTTCAAAATTCCACTCAAATGGAGTTTTTTAGCAAGATGTGCATCTTATGTGGCTTAAAAAAAATAGAAAGGAGATTACAGAAAGAAGTAGAAATAGAAATAGGTATATCAGGAATATCTCAAACTTGAATTTTTCCAAATTCTCCACTAACAGTTCATAGGGAAACACTTCCCCTAGAAAAAGAAAAAAATTGTTCAGAAACATAGTCACTTGCTCCTTATTTCTCTCATCTTTGGCAGTTTGTCACCTAGCATTGTTAAAATTCATCTCCCCAGTAGTTGTGTATAAAAAAAAAAAAAAAAGAAAAAAGTCTTTCTCCCTATCAAAGAGATTCCAGACTATTTATATTTGGTCCAGAGCTGTGTCATGTAGACACAGAATTTCTGGGATTCCTGCAAGCTTTATTCTCTCTGGAGAACCCAGCAGCTGCTCTTGCATTTTTGGGAACCCTTTGACTGTGACTTCTCATGAGAAAAGAAAGATGGATGTCTAGGCTGGGACTTTCACCTTTAGCCGTCGATTAAACGCTCAGGCAACGTTTCTAGTTTAGCTATATCCTCACTTCCCTTTTATTGGCATCGTTTTGTCGCATCATTTTGTACTTAGGCAAACTGCAAGCACAAAACTGAGTCGCAGATCTGATTGCATCTCAGACTTCAAAGATTCAAAGCAAATTTGTTAAGGAACAGTATTTGGGATCAGCGTTTAACTTCACCTGTCTATAGCAAGCTGTAGTTGCAATGCTTAGAGCAGAATGTTACTAATTATTAGCTTTGAAAATCAACTTGCTTTAAGCTCTTAAAATGCTTTCCTGTCTTGAAGAACCAGAAGGGCAAGTGCCTTACAGTAAAACTTTCCTATAACTGTTTCTCAGTTAGTCAAATGAAAGGGAATTAATGCCAACTTCAAGATTCCACTGTCCACTCTTTTTTAGCTTATTCTAATATTTAACCATTCACAGCATCACAGTATCTAGCTAGAGTTCTTAGCTAGGCCACAGCATCAAAAACACAATATATTGAAAGTATACCATCTCTTTACCACTGTATAGCTTCATTTTTACTGTTAGGTAAAAAATGAAAAACATAAAGTTTCTAAGTATATGCTACACAAAAAAGACCTGAATTATCCCTCAAAGACTTTTCATCCCTCAAACAAAGCTAAGAAATCCATTATCCTTATGTTTAGTATCCTGCTTACAAAGAGAAAGCAAGCTTAATAAACTGGACTAATAAAAACACCTAAAAGCAGTATCTGTTTAATAGAAAAATGCTGCACACACATCCCTCGTTAAAATAAGATACTTCAGATATTAAATTCATCTGAAATTTTGGCCCTGAGAACACAGAAAGTGGTTATATTCATTTATTGACCTTTATTACACATGTCCCTTGTTGCTAATCCGTATCACAAAGTTACTTGTTTTCCTGCATACCTCTAAAGAACACAGTAAGTTTAGCACATCAACATTTGTCCAAATTAATGAAAGAAAAAATAGTGTTTTAAGGGACAGTAAAATGGACCTTAGAACTAAAGAGGCGAGGTGGGTGGAAAGAAGAAAAGCACCTGGACTTCTGCTTATTAGATACTTGCTGTGGAAACAACTTGCTCAATTTTAATGAGAATTGACATCATGAACACTCTCTGCCATCATTTCACAACAAGCTGTTCTTCACTAATTTCATTTAAGTACTGAGCTAAAATGTTTCAGCAAAGAAATTAAATATATATATGTCTTTAAGCAATTATACAGGAAGCGAAATTATCCACAGAATAAAAAAAAATGAGAAGCTATAATTGGCCTAGAGAGATACTCTATCACCTGTGCTTCTTTTTATTATTATTTCTGAATGGCAAGTTTCAATTCTGTTGGATATGAGCCAGAAAGCCAAGGTGGTATAAAACATTTTAAAAACATTACTTTTTAACAATGCTGAGAAACAGAATAGTACAATTTTAAACAGCCATAAGTCATAAAGACTATTTTTATTTAGGAAAATCTATTTTAATTTAAACATCTCAAGCCCGTGAGCCATAACAAATATTATACTTCACCATATGCTCTGGATTATTGCAAAGATGACTTATTTTTCCTCCTCCCTCTCAGAAGTATGAATGTATGTGTGCTCTCATGTGCATTTCTGTTTTGGGTAGAGGGCAGAAACCATCAAACTCCCATAATTAATATAAAAACAAAACACCAAAATGGAGGTTTTCCCTCATGGTTACATTTATCACATTCTTCACTCGTCCATTTGCCACATAATCCCTTTTTTGCTCCAGTTCCCCAGAGCAAACTCCTAGCAATGACGACTGATGACCATCAACCCACAACGATGTGGAGAGAAGCATTTCCTTCATCTGTTCTTTGCCTGAATTCATGACCTGGACTTTCCCTCACTGGGTGCTAAGAAATTAGAATTTGCAATTGAGAGCAATGACCTGATTAGCAGTGGCAAGAGAATTACAGATCTCTTCTACCTGTCAGAGCAGGAGCTCTAGAGTTTTAAAGACCAACTTCTATTCTGCTGATCGGCACAGAACATTATATATGTACGTATGTATAGCGAGGAGAGGTTCTTTCTGTTTTGTTTATGTCTGGCAATATCAATAACAGAATTGGCTTGGGATTTCTTAGGTCTTTTTTAAATATAACATTTAGGAGTATTAATGGTTTCTTCAGGTGCTCATAACCATGACTATGCACATCTGAAACTTTACAAGACTTCAGTGTTAAGTTAAGGTAGCTCTGCTACCAGCCCGCACACACAGTCTCTGTGCCCGTGAAGGACACGCATCCCGTTCGGACAAAGGGAAGTTGGAGGGTCAGATGGTTCTTCTCACGGGTAGTTTCTGCTGCACACCCAAACATTCATCCTTGTATCAAGGAAATCCTTCTAATCTCTAGTACTCATTTGATACTGCTTACAGAAAACTGTTGAGAATTATTATTAAACAGAAACTAAACCTGGCCCCCTAATCCAAACACATCTGAAGTTCAGCGGGTCCCCTCAAACAAACAGGCTGTTTTGGCAATGATTGCCAGGGCCCTGCCTGTTGCCACGGAGATGACACTAGGTGCAGAGGAGACAACACAGGGGGCAGCCTCGCGTGGGCTCCAGTCTGCCCTCCGCAGCCCCGCTCCTCGCGGGCTCCGCGCTGTACCGCTCCCCAAACCCCAACCCAGCAACGGGCAAGTCCTACATCCCCATCCACTGGCGCCCCCAAAATTCAAAGGATCAAGGTGGTGGAGGGGGATAAATTGCATGGTTGGATGACACACATTCTCCTACCAAGCCTGCGTTCAAACGACGCACACATGCCAAGCCTTTTTTTTTTTTTTTTTTTTTTTATGAAAGAAAAAATTAAAACGTAACGCTCTTGAGCTGTAACTGACAAGGTATTGTGTGGGGGCTGTTAACATAATGCTCCATATATTTATTGTTTGTCATTTTTCTGGCCCTGATAAAGGTCTTTTAGAGCTGTAAATCATACCATTAAATCTGCCACTAGAAACAGAGGCTGTTAGAGAATGAAAAGAAAACATGGAGCTGAATCACTACTTACAGGTTTCTGCTTCATGACAGACCTTAACTATCACATCAGAAGTGACATTTATTCTTTGATTTTGGCACATTTTCAAGAGTCAAAGTTGGCTTATGACCCAACTTGGTGACAAATTCTCTGGAAGACTAGGCCGTTTACTACAATTTATTATACACCAATGGTATAAAACTCCATGTAGCTTAAGAATATCCGAGTTTATTCACAGGTTTTAAATGATTGCTTTAATAATACATGTTCCTGCTTACAAAATTAAACTCCTTTTCAGATATTTCTTAAGAAAGTAGTAGGATATTAGTATGATCTTGATTGGCAATAGATGCATAAGAATGCAGTGAAGCATTTATTTCGGGTCCTGCAAGTACAATTTCATCAATACCTTCCAAGCAGAGGCTCAGGTATAGCTAAGACTGACAACTGACAGACACAATCAAAAATAAAATAAAATTGGACGGATATTTTGTGGAAAAACACTAGGTGTAACAAGCAGGGCTATGAAGCAACGTGCTGGAAGGCTAGCAAAAGGAAAATACCTGATCAATATAAAAATTGCTGTCGATCACAGACCAACCCAATTCAAACATCCTGCCTCAGTCCCTGCAACTCTGCCCGCGGCTCTAACTCTGAAGGAGCCACAGCAGTTATTACAAACCTGGTTTTACCCTCGAATCACTGAACGCAGGACTGACAGCAACCAGAATGTCAGCATTTAACTGAGGCACTGCCCCTGCTCCTGGGTGCCCTGCACTGCAACAACAGGTAGCGTGGGCTGCTGGAGGCAGAGCAGGGTGGAGATGCCTTTTATGGCCTACTTCTAATAGCAAAACTTCATAAATTTTGCACTGGATTTGCCTGTTAAAATTAAACAAATAAACAGCTTATTGCAGCATGAAACCAACTGATTTTGTTCCCTTGTAAATCAATGGTCTTTAATGAATAAGCTGAAAGGTGAAAAGGTGTAGATTGCATAACTTGGGAGTGGTTACCACTCGTTTGTTTTCATGTGAAATTAGTTGTTCATATTTCATTCAGAATTCTCTTTGCAGAAAACACTTTACTTCACAGTATAATATCAAGCACTTTTCAATGAATCAGTGAAATATGATCAGTCAATCACCTGCATTTACTTTACTTTCCCAGGCTATTAAAAAGGATTTTTTTTATATTGCTTCTTAAAATTCTTCTGAGATATAATCCTAAAGTCAGCTTAAGTGTAATAAATACAAAGTTTTTATTTTTATCACAAGCAACAAGGAAAAAACACCAATATAAATCCCTTTCCTCTGGTGCACTGTATGTAGGAAATATCTTTCCCAGAATTATTTCCTTGTTTTCATCAAGAATAAGTATTATAGCCTATTTCAAAGTTCACATAAGCATAAAATGAGAGGTGAGCAGAGCACAAGCAAATATACTACTAAAAACCTAACTCAAATCTTACCTATATGGAAGCTGAACAACTTGAAAACCACACCTAACGAAATTACAATAAAGGTATCTCAACATTAATACATAAGCAATGAGAAGATTTGGTATCTGCTACATATTAGCCACTTGTTGACTGGTTTAGTAAAAGATAACAATCTCTCCTGTATTCCAGCCCTAGAACAGAAATCTATCGCTTTAGGAAATTTCACTCACTCCAGGAATTAAGGAAGACACCAATATTACAATGTTGCCTTTTTACTTTTAAAAAAGTGTGATAAAGCTGAAAGATGTTTAGAAGATTTCAGCCCAAGCGACAAAGTCCCTTCAAAAAAGCTGAAATCTGCTAACAATGATATCAAGAGCTGAAGCAATCACTGGAAATAATATTGGCACTGAGGTGTCCTCCAGCAGAGTACTGAACCTACACAAGCTCTTCCTACCTTTTAGCTTCAGAGAGAACCTACATTCTTTACATTCACTCTTTTACTTCCAGATAACTGTTAGGGTGGGTCTCATCCAGTCTTGTTCAAAAAGTGTAGGCAAAAAAGCTATAAAAAACTCCTCTTAAACTCTCACCTTGGAATAAACTGCAAATGATATATTTTATCCAAACTTTCAAACAACATAAAAATGTAATAATAAAAATTGCAAATAAGCTTCCTTTGCTGTAGATCTGAAAGCAACCACTAATTCTCAAACAGCGTCTGAAATCGCACCGCTTTTGTAGGCTAATTGGTTACATCAGTAAATTGCTGGGCAAGTACTTTAAAAGGATACAGAACAGGAATGGAAACACAGCTCTATGGGAAGTGAGGTGTGAGGCCATTAAATGCATTCACTGCATCAGAATGTTTTTAATCCTACTGACCAATTAAGTAAAATGTATCTAAGAGTGAGTAACAGTCCTGTAGCTGACTGTAATAATAAATATGGTCAGTGCTATAAAATAAGAACATTAACCAGTAATTAACATGATGAAAATAATTCTTTAGTGACCAATTCCTGACTGCTTCTGGTCATGTAAAAGTAAAGAAGAATGAACAGATCAGTTCAAAACAGAGTGCGAATGAGTAGTTTTAAAATCCCAAACAAACCCAGGTAGTAGATTTCTTACAAGAAAATCATGTTATTTAATTTAAAATGATTTTTTTGAATAAAAGGATTCTCTACTGCGGATACTGAATGGCCTAATTGTCTATTAAGTCTATAAGTTACACTAACTTAGAGTTTTTATTAAACCTCTGAAATTCTGGAGCTTGCCTACAGTTGATGCCATGCCCTGTTTTTTGAGGACTATCAAAACCATTTAAATCAAGCTGAACATGAGTGAAATAACTACCTTATTTATGCCCACTTTAAAGACCATTTCTTGTCCCTCATTAAGCTTCCTACAGTATTTCTAAGTTCCTAATTTAACTACATGAATTAATGAGAACTCAGCTCCACTCCCAAATTCCTTCAATACCACTTCCTCCTCCTCTGCTTCTGTTTCTCTCCAGGTGGAAGAAGGAATATGTACTTTCCTTTGTAAATCAGTCTGAAAACTGTTAACAGAAAGCACTCCATAAAAGCTCCTTATAATCAAAAGTTAAAATCAGTCTTAGTGATTAAATGAAATGCCTGCTAAGGAAGGTTAATGCAGCAGTGGTAGTTTTAAAAAACAAACAAACAAAAAAATCCCACCACGAAACAGCAGAACAATGCATTGAAAAACATGTAAACATCAACTTTAAAGCAAAAATGTAGCATTACAGGCTTCCAAAGATGATTTTAACATAAAGACCAGGCTCAGCTTACCATCAACTTACCATCACACCATCAACTGCCGGGCTAGTTTACTTTTCAAAGGAGAATTAACACAGGAATTTGACTAACAGCAAGGGATTCTGCTCAGAGATGAATGACAAAATAATAATTTGCTTTCCACTGCTCAATGAACTACAACTGCTTCTGGTGTTATTGATCAGAATGAGGCATGCTTGGATAAACTAGAGGTGGATCAATGTCAAGCACCAAGTGTGACAACTTCAAATCTTGTGATACTTATATTACAAGGACAAAACTTCAAACTTCAACCTTAACAGGCTAGGCCTACCCTTTATTATTACTTAGGTTAATAGTCCCGTGGAGGCGTATATTGATCATATAAAATTCTACCAGAAATCATAGAACAAAATGGAAATGTATTGAAAAAAGCTAATTTTTATACCAGTATAGAACAGAGTTATGCAAATAGTTTCAATATTACAGTGACTCAAGTAGTGGTTAATCGGTTCCTCTTTAGTTCTATTAAGGATTACGTTTTGGGAAAGAATGAACCAAAACCAAAAAAGGGTCAGTTTTCCTGGAAAACAGTAAAGTAGTCATAGCAGAGAAAACTGTGTTCGGACAGATCCCAATAAGAGCCATATAGGCAGCGCATAATAAGTGCCCATCTAACTCTCAAGATTCTGTGTTTGAAAAATCAGATGATGTTTCTTATTTTTACCAAAACTTGAAAATACTGGGAAATCTTGAAAGCAAACAAAAAAACAGTATTTCTTTAGCAGATCCCATTGTTATAAGTAGTTCTCCTCTTGTAACAAAAAAGTAGTAGCTAATAGGAAAAAACATGCTTGAAGAAATGAAGCTCAAAACTGTCTTGGGAACTGTTCTGTATTGTGTTGCAGCAGTATTACCAACTTACAATGTGATCCCTGGCTGCAGCCAAACATTTTAAGTTCCTATTAGTTTAAGTAGTCTAGTAGTTTAAGTATTTAGTAGAATATAATGATACACATACCTTGAGATGCACAGAAAATATTAAAATATAAAACACTGAGCATGAAATTTTAGAAAGTAACATTTTGTATATCATACTTTTAGCTCAATTAGAATCTTTAAAACAGCTGAATGGAAGTATTTTGCCAAGCCTGACAAAATTACAGGGAACAACTTACAGCTACTATTCATCCCATACTTTTGCCACTGTATCTGCAATATGCGCAGGAGAACAGACCTTGATAATACTACTGTACACTTCTCGCATAAACTTTTTTTTTTCATTTTTTTGCTATTTAAATAAATACCTTAACTGCATTGAACTGGGGTTCTCAAAGGTGCTGAATTTACAAAAAGGGGCAACAACTAATCACAAAGTGAGGTTCTGGGCTGCCAACCCAGGCATCCCAAAAATGTGCAAAAAGTGTGATGCAAAGGAGGAATCCCTGTAGTTCTCTTCCAATTCACTCAATCTGTCTGCCAGCAGAAAGCAAGTTCCCATAGGATGATGATTTTTGTCTATCAGGAATTAAGAAAGGGACCAGAAACTCGTAAACGCTTTTGTGAACCCACCGGATGGAAGCAACTTCTATTCTTTCCCACCAAGCCTCAGTTTCAAATGTGAGAGCATGATGTGAAAAACTGTACTCCAGTGACACTTGCCAAAAAGACAAGTCTGGAAACTACACTTTCCAAGAAAATGCAATGCGATTCTGCCTTTTATTTATTTATTTATTAACCTGGGTCTATTTCAGTAATGCTAACTTGTATTCATGTTGCTTGACTGGAAGATGACAAATATAGTACAATGATCAGAACATTAACATTTTCACTATTTGGCATAGATTACATAAAGCCAAAGTCCTTCAAGAGGAAGTATATGGGCATGCCTATAGACACTACAAACTCAGAAATCTCTAAAGAACAACTACAATCATATTTTTTAGATAAAGTTCAGCTACATTTTATGGGATTACATAACACATGTAAGAAATACTACAGAAATGTATTAGGACTGAAATTAAAAACAGTACTTGCTATCAATGCCTGCTTGTTTATGCTGAAATTCAGTAACAGGTTTCTTGCTTTCCATAGCAGCACGATAAAATCAAGTTTTCCTCAAAATAATAGAAAAGGACATTTGAGGGAATTTACTGGACCACCACTAGCTTTTGAATGGGAGAGGTCTTTGGCCTTCAAGACCATTAAAGAGTAATGTTAAAGCCTGCTGGAGACTGGAACTTTCAGGTTTACGTTCTGTCTCATATCAAACACAGATAAGTGGTCCCCTGTAATTTTTATGACTACGGTGTCAAAAGTCTTCCATCCAAATCGCAATAAATATTGTAATGAAGTCTGGAAGCAAAGCCATTTGTACTTGCTTGGGGCTGAGAATTAAGACAGCCTGTTTCTAGTTAGACAGTCATTAGAAAGATCTAACGTCCATGGTAAATGGTTTCCTGTTCAGAGTACTTAAAACTACTTTTAGTAAAATTGACTTCCTGCACATTTATTTATATCTTCTCCTCCATTTGAATTTTCACTTTTGGAAATGATGGGATTTTCATATACTGTGCCCTAAGTAAAAATGCAAATGTCAAATAAATTAAGAGTCCCATCCTGCAGGTAACTATACTGCATATTTCTATATGGACCTCAAACACACACCAAAATTCAATATAGCATAAATAAGAAATTACCGCTCAGAGCATTAGTTAGAGAAATATTTCATACACACAGTGAGCAAATCTCTAGGTGAAATTTTCTTTCATGTGCTCTGAATTCACCAGTGGGCACTGCACTCATTCCCACACTTTGCATTCCCATGTATAACACATGCCATGCAGCAGAGCATAGTAGGGAAAAAGAAAAAAAACGCCAAAAAACCCCAAAACATGCTCTATGCAGTAAAATAAACAGGCCTCACTATTTACACTTCTACACTTGTTCAATTAAAGATAGTGTATTTTAATCTGTTTTTGAAAGGCTAAATGTCCCTTTTTGTGTTCTTTGACAAAAGCCATGAATTATTAATTTCTGCCATTGTGTTCACTGAAGAACTGTAATTGCAAGTAAATGCTGAAGTTAATGAAAAGATTACGGAAAAGGGTTCTTCAGAAGAATAAATGAAATATTTCCACAAAATCTTTTCAATACAATGGTAGCGTCTCATAATTCTTTATGAAACTGCACATCTGTATTCAAAGTTCAACACTTACAAAAATTAATATTCGCCTATGAACATTTTTGTTGCCCTTTCAAATCAGAGCACTGGTTCAGATAAGTATACTAAATACGCATGAACATTTAACTGGTGGCACTTGCGTCCTAATCACAACCTCCTCTAACCTTTCATCAACCAACTGGCACACGCAATCTTCACCCCTTCTGGTTTAAGGCATTTAATAGTTTCTTACATTGTCGCTAGGATTTTACTCCAGGCACGTGGCATGAGCGGGATCTCTTCTCCCTGTTAGTTGACAACGTGTAGGAAAGTTTAACAGCTGGGTCTGCAGCAGCTCATCCTTGGCAGCAGCTCTCTAACCCCATAGCTTGTAGCTATTATTAAAAAACATGAAATATCTGAAAGTTTTTAATAATAAGATAACAGGAAGGTTTGAACTCTGTTTTATACTCTGGGAACTGAGACCTCTGCCAAGAGGATGAAGCACCTTCCCTCTCCTCAAAGCCTCCGTGTGGGAACCTTCTCACCAGCTGCTCTGCTCGGGCACCCAGTGAAACACGGGAATACAATAATACTTTAAATAAACCTGACACATTATTTTATTCTCCTCATCCGTGATGGGTTTCACAGCCTGTGAAGGATTATTGTATCCCTTCATTTCTATTGTTAGTCAGGTCTCCTTCTAAAATATTCCTTGAATTTTGATACTCTCAGTCTTTTTCTGTGTATATCTTTAAAATAAAAGGTGTCTATCACTCAGTACAACACTGCAGGAGATTCCTCTTCAGAATCTTCTAAAAAAGGTTGCATTATCTTAGCTCTGTGCTTGCAGGTCTCTGACTATATAGTGAAAAATACACCACATATAGCAAAATATACAAGTGCTTTCGGACCTTTCCCTTCCACAGTCCTATACGTGCATAATACAATTACAAAAACATAACAGATAAGAATGCACACTGAATCATTGCTAAAATATTACCAAGGACACATTAAAACAAACAAAAAGGGCAAAACCTTTGCATATTTTTGTAGTTATTGCAGAATGAGCAAGATACAAAACATGGCTAATTAGCTACAAGAAATGGGTATGGTAAAGAAATATGCAAATAGGCAACTTTCCTTAAAGTCTTGTATCTAACCCAGGTTTTAATCCTTCCTTGACAAATGAAAAAGCATTAATCAAGAACATCTACCCACTTTGATCAACATTCAAAGCACAAGCTAAAATATTGCAGACACGAGTTAAAATATTGCCTACAAACACAAAAATAAAAAAAAAAATCCATTCTTTTCTAGACCATCATTTTATTTCAGTATACTCCAATTAAAGTATATCAAATAAAGATCACTTTTTAAGAGGAGCTATTAGGTATCCCTAATATAACCTCCCCTAGAGTTAGCATCATTTGTGGCTCTGTCAATGACTAACAGCAATAATGACAAAATTAACTTTCTCCCCTCACCTCAGTCTCCACATCCCTAAAAGTCTGAACAGATCTTTTAAAGCCCTTTTACAATTCTAATTAAAGGTGGGAGAGAGAGAGAGAGAAAGGGGGAGAGAGTAATTCCCAAACGTTGATAAAACACACTGATTGTCTCTCCCGATTCATTGCCTTTCCAGGTATACGTGGAATCATTCATTATCCCTTTCCTGATGTCATATTTTATGATGACTCTACATGGAATAGGAGCAGCAAACAAATCCTCATTCTCCAGGATTCTGAGCCAGCATTTCACAGGGAATCACTACTACCCATAAAATTAACAGGAATAAGTTAACTGACTTAGGGTAAGACTATTTTGCAACCTCAGTTTGCAGAGTCTGAACTTCACTTGGATTTTAACTACCTTCACCTCCAAATTTTAGGTATTATATACAATATCGTGTATTACGTAATCATTCAAGATTCTAAGGTTTCACTAGCTTTTTTTTTTTTTTTAATATATAAAAGGCATAAATTAAAGATATTTATGTGAAAAAACTATCACCATCTTGGATTAGACATCCACTGTC